>ML329242.1:0-28417 GCA_005239505.1 Nicotiana paniculata
AAGCGGATGTGAATGTAGATTCCGAACTTAACGAAATATTTGCATTAACATCTACAATAGAAGAAGCATCAACTATTAACATAATAATTATATAAAACATGTATATTTGCATTTAGGTCAGAAATACAAGTATGAAAATGAGGGGTTTTAGTTGGTCCAATATCCATATAAATATATAAAGCATTGATTAATTGGCAACAAGCAGCCATCTAGATAGAAGAGTTTAAAACATTACCAAATAGGTAAGTTGAATAAATATGATAGAGATATTTCTTGAATTTTTCTTGCATTAATTCAATAGCATAATTATATCATTCTTTAGCCTCGAATTGAGATAGTAAAAGAGAAATTTTAGTTATATGTATTAAACCAATTGTTATAGTAGGATAATAAGCTCTAGAAAACTCAAGTGTAGCGATATAAAATTTATGTAAAATTTTAACTACATTTCAATGACAATCCAAGTATTAAATATTAACAAGCGGTTAGGATCCTTACAATGCCCGTTAGCAACTTCAGTTACAGACAATCTATAATGATAGAAACATTTGAAGAATGTATAAGTATAATCCAACTAGTAACTATTTCTTCTGGTATAAGTCTTGGTTTTAGGTTATGATGCACACATTTTTCCGCAAATTCCTTTAATCTAGCACTCATATTGTTTCCTTGAATACCAGCTCTTTGAACTAAAGTAATATCATCTTTAAATAAATTAAGGTTATTTTTAATAATTTAATTATAAACATGACATGCACATCTAACGTGAAAGATTAAATCAAGTTGTGAGTTTAGCTGCATTTTTTATAGTGAACTAATAGTATTTTTGTTAGAATCAAATCAAAATACATACAAATTTTTTTTTCATTAAGGTTGTAAGATTTAACAACTTCATCGATAGTGTGATGACCCGATAGGTTATCTTATGTTTTAGAACCTAATTTTATCTTGTGAAGCTTTAAATACCTCATATTATCCCTCTTCAATTTGTGCACAGTCCGGGTATTTTTTTCAGAAATCTTTTATGGTAAAAACTGAGAAATATATGAAATTTTTATCTTAAAATCCATTTGAGTTGACTTGTGTCAACGTTTTGGGCAAATGGACCCAGATTCGTATTTTGACGGTCCTGATGGGTCCGTATCGTGATTTAGAACTTGGGCGTATGCCCGAAATTGAATTCGGAAGTCCCTAGCCTGAGTTATCACACTTTATTGAAATTTGAAAGTTTAAAAACTTAATGACTTTGAAAGTTTGACCAATGTTTGACTTTATTGATACCGTGTTCGTATTTTGGTTCCAGAACCCGGTATAGGTCCATTACTATATTTATGACTTATCTGTCAAATTTGGTGAGAAACGAAGTTGGTTTGGCATGATTCGGACATCCGGTTGTGAAAATTGAAGTTCATGAGTTTTCTTGAAAATTACCTTTGATTTGATGCTAAATTCATAGTGTTAGTTATTTTGGCGATTAGATCACGCGAGCAAGTTTGTATGGTATTTTTAAACTTGTGTGCCTATTTGGTTTAGAGTCCCGAGGGCTCGGGTGAGCTTCAGATAGGCTACTGAGTGAAATTGGACTTAGAAGCATTGCTGGTGTGCTTCAGTTCTGATGCAGACATCTGACCTCGCAATTGCAAGGTCAGGCTTAGCATTTGCGACCTCTGCTAGGTTCGCATCTGCGACAAACTCCTCGCATTTGCAAAGAGTAGCTGGGGCACCTCAAGTTCGCAGTTGCAAACAAAAACTTCGCATTTGCGAAGTGGACAGGGGGGTACAGTGATCGCAATTGCGATCAAACGGTCGCATTGGCGGAAGATCATAGTTCGCAGTTGCGAACAAGTCATTGCAAATGAGATGATAGAAAAGATGGAAGGACTTCGCATTTGCGATTATTTCTTTGCATTTGCGGAGTTCGCACTTGCGAACCTCAGGTTGCAAATGCGACATCTGCTAATGATCGAAATGGGATTTAGATGAGATTTTTGTTCATTCTTCAAATTTCAAACCAAGAAAACCCTAGAGCCAATTTTTCAAGGAACTCTTCTTCCCCAAATCATTGGTAAATGATTCTAATCCATTTTCTTTCAATCTTTTACTAAATTTCTTAAGATTTCAACCTAAAATCTAGTATTTTCATAGTGAAAATTGGGGGTTTGGGTAGAATCGGGAATTTTTGTAAAATTGAGATTTAGACCTCAAATTGAGGGCGGATTCCAAAACAAAATACATAACTGGGCTCGGAGGTGAATGGGTAATACGGTTTTGGTCCGAATTTTGGGTTTGGAGCAAGCGGTCTGACGGCGCCTCACCCACACTACTATATAAGTATGAAGGCAGGGGTCGTGTAGCTTTTACCCGAATGGTCGGGATCAAATCCACGGGGAACCTATAGATGGGAGTGAGTGTATAAGTGATCTATAAGGGTCGAGTGTTTCTAATTGCACTTCTAAGCATTGTTTGGTGTTGAACTATACTAAATGTATTCTATTGTTTGTAAGCTAATTAATGACTAACTATGTTTTGTTTTTGTTGTTGTTTTCTAATATTGATAAGGGCACTAGGGTCGTGACTGTGGCCTAGGTGGATACACAAAGGGATTCAATTCTAAGGTCGGGGAATTTGCTAGGGATCTAGCTATAACCAAAGCACGAAGGTGCTCACTCTATACCTCTTGGTAGTTTGAGTGATTATACCCTAATTGCCTCTATCGAGTCCAATTGGGTACCCAATAATCAAGCAATATAGGCTTAGGTAGGGTGTTACTCTCTCGAGTTTTATCCCATTAACTAGGTCTCAAGTAGGGTTTTACCATTTCTGGGTTTAACCCCTTTGATTGGGACTACCAATCTCTTGATAATGCCCTAATTTCCTATTAGGCTAATTTCTAGACTCAAGTCTTCTTTCTCAAGAAAGACCCAAGTCATGAAAAGGTTAATTAGTATTTGCAACCATTAATTATAGCAACAAAAACCTTGAAATAGCCTAAATAGCCAACACCCATTAATTTCCCAACCTTAATTTAGAAATCTCATTATATACCCACACTAGGGTTGAGCCACAACCCTAGATAATGGGTCTAGATACTCATAATCAAAGATGAGAACAATGATAGAGAAGAAGAATAACCCATTTAATTGATTCCTAACAATGAAATTGAAGTTTTCAATGTTAAAAATGCAAGAATAAAGCTAAAGAAATAAAAACCCTAAAATATTCACGAGCTCTCTACTCTGAAAAACAGCTGATATAGTCTATTTATAGTCTCAAATTTTTGGATAAAAATACCCCTGCAGGACCACCGCGGACCGCGGTCCGCGAAAACATTGGGACCTTACTGAATTGCCACCGTGGTCCGCGAAAATTCGACCGTGGCCATGGTGGATGATGGCCTTAATTTCTGAGCTCACTGGAAAGGCACCGCGGTCCGCGAAACCACTACCGCGGCCGCGACGGCCTTTGTTGTCTTAAGCGGCCTTGTTGGGTTTTATCCTTGTGCCGGATTCACTCCTATTTTGAGCATATTTTAGACTGAATGCCTTCATTTCTGGTTCAATCCTGCAACAAGCACAACGTATAAGCTTTCGGGTCCATTTTTTGTAAAATTGTATCCAAAATTCATGTATAAGGGCAGGGAAAACGAGGCAAAAGCCAAGTTATCACGGACACGGGAGTTGAATTTTATTGACTTTTTTAATAATGACCTAAATTGAATCCTTTGCAATCGTGAGTAGTTCCTAAGGCTTAATTTTAATCGTTTGGTTGGTAATTTGCTAGATATTGTAGGTTCAGAGGCTTGTTTGAAAGGCAAAGCTGTGGTTGAGCATTGAGTGATCTTTGGAGTGAGGTAACTATCGTGGTTAACCTTGACTTGAGGGAATTAGGAATGTGAGCGGCATATATGCGAGGTGAAGAGTTCTTATGCGCCATCAAATTATCTATTTTCCCTGATTTTCCGCTTTTCTTTAATTATCTCTTTCCCTGTCTTAACTGTTTGTGCTCTAAATGTTTTCCATGCTTAAATGCTACCTATTAATTAATGTCTTCTCCTGTTAATGGCATTAGATGTTTTCATAGTCTTGTGATTTCCTGCTATTTGCTTAAGTTGGTTTATTTTCACCTTCTACTTGTCAATTACTGGACTGGTTTCGCTGTGTAGTATTACTTATGTAGGTTTCATGTTGTACAAGGTTCCCTTTTTGGCTCAGTTTTGTATTTATGGATCGTAAAGGCTTTTCGTGATTTGAATTGTTAATTTTTCTGTGCACATTGAGTATTTGGTATTGATATGGTGGGATCGGGTTTCACACTGCAACAAGTGAAATAAGGGTGGATAGACATGTGGAATAAGGGTGAATTTGTATTGTCTGGTGGGATCGGTTTGCATGTTGCAACATGTGGAATAAGAGTGAATTTTTTCGGTGAAATAAAGGTGAATTATGATACTGATATTGTGATATAGTGAGATCGGGTTGTGCATCACAACATATAAACATATTATTTATTGTTGTTGATGTTGTTACGGTGAAATAAGGGAGGATTCTGGGTCGTACGGTGGGATTAGGTTGCGTACCGCAACAACCTATGTGTTTCTATTTCCTTGAGTTGTGTTGGTTTTATGGTATTTTCATTTTAACTCTAAGGATTGGTAATTCTGAATGTCACTGGCTCATTTTTTGAGGTTGTAGCTATTATTTTCAATTGACTGCCTTATTCGCTCTGTATTTTTCCTTTTCTGTCTTTATTATATACTTCATACAAGTTGTAGTGTGAGTGACCCACCTTAGCCTCGTCACTACTTTGTCGAAGTTAGGCTCAACACTTACAGAGTTCATGGGGTCAGTTGTACTCATACTACATTTTGCACTTCTTGTGCAGATTTTAGCATTGGTCCCAGCTGATCGTGAGGCGTAGCAGCTCATATTGGCTTGTTGGAGACTCGAGGTAGATCTGCTAGAGTCCGCAGACCTTGAAGTCTCCTTTTATTTTCCCCTATATTTACAGTGTCTTTTCGTTCAATACAGCTCTATTTCTTTCACTCTATTTGTAGAAAACCTAGAAGCTCGTGAATTGTGACTCCAGATACGAATTGTAGTAAATATTATGGGAATTTATATTATTCTGCACTCGGTTTCTTTTATTTTGGCTTAATTGACTTTATTTACTGAAATTGAATAAAGATTGGCTCAAAGGTCCTCTAACGTTGGCTTGCCTAGAAGGTGAAATGTTAGGCTCCATCACGGTCCTGAAGTTGGGAATTCCGGGTCGTAACAAGTTGGTATCAGAGCACTAGGTTGCCTAGGTCTCACGATTCATGAGCATGCTTAGTAGAGTCTGGAGGATCGGTACAGAGACGTTTGTACTTATCTTCTAGATTCTATGAAGTTGAGGAAATATTTCACTTTTATTCTTCTCTGTCGTGTGATTTTATTCTACCATTGTTGATTGAACTCTTCTATTCTTGTCCTTCCGCAGATGGCGAGGACACGTGTTACATCTTCAACCAGACAACAGCTCGAGTCCCTAGTGGAAGCCGACGTATGGGCAGAGCTCAACCTAGGGCTCGAGCATCGGCACCATCATTGGAGCCTCAGGTGGAGTTTGATGAGGAGGCTCCCGCCCAGACTGTGCTTGTTGGACCAACTCAGGTCCCGGAGGGGTTCATCGCCACCCCGGTGCTTCAGGATGCTCTAGTCTGTTTGGTGGGCCTTATGGAGAGTGTGGTCTAGGCCGGTACATTTCCTATGGCACCATCCATATCTCAGGCTAGGGGAGGAGCATATACTCCCGCTACTCACACCCCGGAGCAGATGGCTTCTCAGTATCAGACTCTAGTAGCCCTTCCAGTTGTTGCGGCACAAGCCGGTGATGAACCCGCCATGTCTTTTGAGGATTATGGATATTGGACAGGTTTACTAAGCTCTTTCCAGTTCACTTCAGTGGTGCATCTTCAGAGGACCCTCAGGATTATCTTAGTAGCTGATATGAGGTGCTACGGAACATGGGTATAGTGGAGACAAATGGGGTCGGTTCTGCTGCATATCAAATGATGGGTTCCGCCAAGAAATGGTGGAGGGATCATGTGTTGATCAAACTAGTTGGGTCACTTGCTCTTACTTGAGACCAGTTCTCTCAGCTATTCCTAGAGAAGTTTTTCCCTATCACATTAATAGAGGAGTATCATCCGCAGTTCGAGCGTCTCCAGCAAGGCAGTATGACTGTTACTCAGATGAGACTCATTTTGTAGATCTGGCCCGTCATGATTTTCTTTTTCTTCCTACCGAGAGATAGAGAGAGAGGGTGAGGAGTTTTATTGAGGTACTTGCTCATCCTATCAAGTTGCAGATGACCAAGGAGATCGGGAGTGAGATTTTTTTCTAGATAACTGCCAATGTCGCTAGGCGAGTCGAGATAGTTCTTGCATAAGGGGAGGTTAGAGGTCTGACAAGAGGCCTCGTTATTCCGGTGGGTTCAGTGGTGCCTCATCTAGAGGCAGGGGTGCTTTTGGTAGAGTCCATCCTCTCAAGCCGTTTCATTCAGTACTTCAGGCATCCCACAATGCTTTATGGAGTCGTGGTCCTTATGTGCCTCATTCAGGGCAGCCAACTTACAGTGCGCCATCAACCCATATCAGTGCACCTCCTATTCAGAGTTATTACCGTAGTTATCCAGCCCGTTTGGGCCAGTCTCAGTTTTTCAGTCACAACACCAGGATGGATATTTTGAGTGTGGTGGCTTTGGGCATATCAGAAAGACCTATCCGAGATTATTGGGTGGCACGCCAAAATATCAGGGTTCTCGTGCCATGGTCCCGGCACCAGTTGCTAAAATGCCTGCTTATCCAGCCATAGGCAAGGGTCAAGCAGCCAGAGGTAGAGGTCAAACTATTAGAGGTGGAGGTCAGGCCGTTTGAGGTGGAGGCCAGCTAGTTAGAGGTCGTCCCAGGGACTTGGTTTAAAGTGGTGGGGCCCAGCCCCTATGTTATTCTTTCCTAGCTAGGCTTGAGGCTGAGTCATCTAACACTGTTATCACAGGTACTGTTTCAGTTTGCAGTAGAGATGCTTCAGTTCTATTTGATGTGGGTTCTACTTATTCCTACATGTCATCCTATTTTGCTTCATATTTGGTTGTGCCTCGTGATTCTTTGTGTGCTCCTTTGTATGTGTCCACACTTGTGGGAGATGATATTGTTGTAGATCGTGTGTGTTGTTCGTGTGTGGTTACTATTGGGAATCTTGAGAGTAGCATAGATTTTCTGCTTCTCGATATGGTTGATTTTGATGTCATTTTTTATATAGATTGGCTATCACCTTATCATGCTATATTGGATTGTCAGGCCAAGGCCGTGACCTTAGCCTTGCCGGGTTTTCCTCGATTAAAGTGGAGAGGTACTTCTGGCATTTCTACCGGCATGGTCATATTTTATGTGAAGGCTCGACATATGGTCGAGAAAGGTGTCTAGCTTATTTGGCTTATGTCCGTGATTGCAGTCCAGAGGTTCCTTCCATGGATTCAGTACCAGTTGTTCGTTAGTTTCCAGAGATGTTTCCTGCAGACCTGCCAGGAATGCCACCGGACAGGGATATTGACTTATGTATTGAGTTGGCTCCGGGCACTCAACCCATCTCTATTCCGCCATACTATATGGACCCGATATAGTTGAAAGAATTAAAGGAGCAATTGCAAGATTTTCTTGATAAGGGCTTCATTAGACCTAGTGTCTCGCCCTGGGGTGCACCTCTGTTGTTCGTGAAGAAGAAGAAGGATGGATCGATGATGATGTGCATATATTATAGGCAGTTGAACAAAGTCACCATCAATTACAAGTATCCTTTGCTGAGGGTTGATGACTTATTTGATAAGCTTCACGATTCCAAGGTGTTTTCGAAGATTGATTTGAGGTTTGGCTACCATCCGTTGAGGATTAGGGCATCCGATATCCCTAAGACAGCTTTTCGGATGCGGTATGGGAACTATGACTTTCTAGTGATGTCTTTTAGCTTGACAAATGCCTCGGTAACATTTATGAATTTGATGAACCGAGTGTTCAAGACCTATTTGGACTCCTTTGTGATTGTGTTTATTGATGATATCTTGATCTACTCCCGCAATTGAGAGGATCACGAGTAGCATCGTTGGATTGTACTTCAGACTCTGAGAGACAACCAATAATATGTTAAGTTTTAAAACTACGAGTTTTGGTTGGATTCAACCACTTTCTTGGGGCACGTTGTATCAGAATAGGGCATTCACGTGGTTCTTAAGAAGATTGAGGGAGTTCAGAACTGTCCTAGACCAATTTCTGCCACGGAGATTCGGAGTTTCTTGGGTTTGACGGGTTATTACCGTCGGTTTGTCGAAGGGTTCTCATCTATAGCAGCACCGTTAACTCGGGTGAGTTTCGGATAGGCTACTAAGTGAAATTGGACTTAGAAGCATTGTTGGTGTGATTCAGTTCTGATGCAGGCATCTGACCTCGCAATTGCGAGGTCAGGCTTCTCATTTGCGACCTCTGCTAGGTTCGCATTTGCGAGAAACTCCTCGCATTTGCAAAGAGTAGCTGGGGCACCTCAAGTTTTCAATTGCAAACAAAACTTCGCATTTGCGAAGTGGAACAGGGGGTACAGTGATCGCAATTGCGATCAAATGGTCGCATTTGCGGAAGATCATAGTTCGCAGTTGCGAACAAGTCATACTAGTGTCGATCAAGCTTCCGGCTTCAGAGACAAATCCGATTTGGACCAAAGAAAATAGGAATTATTGATGGATAATTTACAAGAAAGAAAGGGGGATCTCGAGGGCCGATTGGTCAGACGACGACTAATTCACTTATTATTTTAGTATTAGCCGCCTATCCCGGAATGGAATGGGATGTAATAGAAAGAACGCGAAGTGCTAGCTCTACAAGGTCGGTTTTTTTAGGGGGATAGGCTTATGAAAAAGCAAGCTTATCCCCGCCCCGACCGGCAGTTGCTAGGTTTCCCCATCTCTTCTAAACTTCTCCCGATCTTCGGCCCGAGATGTATGAGGCAAAAACTCATCCCACGTACGGTTCGGAGGCCGAGACCCACTTAGCCTTTCGATAGTCTTTCTTCCCCTCTTCCCTCAAAGCGCGCTCTTTCATCCATGCGCATGCTTCTTAATTTCATTTCCCCCCACAAAGAGCTGTGGGCCAGGTTGCTTTGCTTTATCGGATCAATCAGTGTGCAGTGGGAAAGCTCTTTCCCAAGTCGCTGAGCTGTTTAACAGAGGGAAGGTCAAAGAGCTGTGGGGCTAGGAGTGTTCTCAATCTTAGCATTCCGAGACAAAGCCTGGGTCGTCGAACTAAAGAATCTCAGCATTNTTGTGGGCTAGGAGTGTTCTCAATCTTAGCATTCCGAGACAAAGCCTGGGTCGTCGAACTAAATCTCAGTATTGGCCATAAAAACGCGTTTGAAGTCCTGTTTCTGGGACCGATAGGGAGGGGTCTAAAACTGGAATTTTTGCTATATCAACCTTCCAAACCAAAAGAGGATTCCGCTGGCTATATAATCGTGCGGTTTCTGGGAATTTAAAACCCGATTTCCTCCATAAATTCTCCGATACTACGTACCTCATTCTGTGAAACTCAGCTACTAAATGAGTTGAACATAGTTACACTCATTNTAACAGTCAGCCCAGTCAGAGCGGAAGCGGTCAGTCAAGGTTATCGTCAAACAATGTAGTGCAAGCGACGGGTAGCGCTTTCCATATGAAGAAGGCGACTACAATGGGAGACGAAGGAGACGTGGTCTTGCCATATAGATGTAGCTCTTGCAAGGAAATTCAGACGATGTTAGCAAGATGTAGTGCTCCCACGTACGGTTCGGAGGTCGAGCCCCACCCCAGCAGTAAGGGCACGGTACTGTTAAAGGATGTACACTTCTTCCTCATGGATAGATGGTGCCACCGCGCTGTAACAAATACTCTATTTACGATTCTCTCAAATACGAATTTTCTTTATCAACATGATAGCGAGAAGAGAGACACCATTCAATTAGCCGGGCATAAGCTCTCCCCTTGCTTTGCTCATTTTCTCTTGATACGCTTACCATGCCCATTTAGGTTTTCAAGAAGTAGACACGGGCAGGGAAAGGTGATCGCTCAAGAAAGGGGATTCATCCCCGGCAAATGCGATGCAGTGAAAGACGTTGCGGACTATGTGGCCGATGAAGTAAAAGATATGCCGGCAGCTAGCCAACTCCGCTTTCTAACGAGGTTAAGGCGTGACCTAGAAAATGGAAACAATGAGACCTGGGTTCTCATCGAACGAGAAGTTCAAAGATGAAGACCAGGTTCGGCACGAAATCATAAAGGTTTGAGGACCCGCCCAACCCAGGAGGACAAGGCAGTAACAGAACTACAGCAACTCCGGAACGCATCATGCGGTTTCTTTCAATGCATGTGTTATGGCCTAGGAGAACTCATGCGACTATTGGCGTTGGGGAAGCCATGCGTTAGGTAAACCAAGTGCACATTGCAAATGAGATGATAGCAAAGATGGAAGGGCTTCGCATTTGCGGAGTTCGCACTTGCAAACCTCAGGTTGCAAATGCGACATCTGCTAATGATCGAAATGGGAGTTAGACGGGATTTTTGTTCATTCTTCAAATTTTCAAACCAAGAAAACTCTAGAGGCGATTTTTCAAGGAACTCTTCTTCCCGAAATCATTGGAAATTGATTCTAATCCATTTTCTTTCAATATTTCACTACATTTCTTAAGATTTCAACCTAAAATATATGTTTTCATAGTGGAAATTAGGGGTTTGGGTAGAATTAGGGATTTTTGTAAAATTGGGATTTAGACCTCAAATTGAGGTCAGATTCCAAAACAAATGACATAATCAGTCTCCGGGGTGAATGGGTAATAAGGTTTTGGTCCGAATTTCTAAACTTGACCTAGCGAGCCCGGGAATTGACTTTTTCAACAATAATATACATTGAATCCTTTGCAATTGTGGGTAGTTCCTAAAGCTTAATTTGAATCATTTGGTTGGTAATTTGCTAGATATTGTTAGTTCATAGGCTTGTTTGAAAGGCAAAGCTGTGGTTGATCTTTGAGTGATCTTTGGAGCGAGGTAGGTGTCATGGTTAACCTTGACTTGAGGGAATTAGGAACCTTCAGACCATATGCTATGTGAATTTCATGTGAGCGGTGTATATGCGAGGTGACAAGTGCTTATGCGCTGCCGAGGTATCTGTTTTCCCTGATTTTTCGCTTTTTCTTAATTATCTCTTTCAATATCTTAACTGTTATGTGCTATAAATATTTTCCATGATTAACTGCTACCTGTTAATTAATATCTTCTCCTGTTAATGACGTTAGATCTTTTCAAAATCTCATGATTTCCTGCTATTTTCTTAAGTTGGTTTATTTGCACCTTTTACTTGTCAATTACTGGACTGATTACGTTGTGTATTATCACTTATGTAGGTTTTCATGTTGTACAAGGTTCCTTTTTTGGATCAGTTTGGTATTTATGGATCGTAAAGGCTTTTCGTGTTTGAATTGTTAATTTTACTGTGCACATTGAGTATTTGGTATTGATATGGTGGGATTGGGTTTCACGCTGCAATATGTGAAATAAGGGTGGATAAACAGGTGGAATAAGGGTGAATTTGTACTGTACGGTGGGATCGGGTTGCTCGCCGGAACATGTGGAATAAGGGTGAATTATTATACTTATATTGTAATATGATGGGATAAGGTGGCGCCCCGCAACATATATACATATTATTTATTGTTGTTGATGTTGTTAATGTGAAATAAGGGAGGATTCTGTGTTATACGGTAGTATCAGGTTGCGCCCCACAACAACCTATGTGTTTCTGTTTCTTTGAGTTGTGTTGGTTTTATGGTATTTTCATTTGAACTCTAAGGATTGGTAATTTTGAAAGTCACTGGCTTATTTATTGAGGTTGCAGCTATTTTTTCAATTGACTGCCTTATTCGTTATGTATTTTTCCTTTTCTATCATTATTATATATTGCGTACAAGTTATAGTATGAGTGACTTGCCTTACGTCATCACTACTTCGTCGAGGTTAGGCTCGACACTTACAGAGTACATGAGGTCAGTTGTACTCATACTACACTCTGCACTTCTTGTGCAGATTTTGGCATTGGTCCTAACTGATCATGAGGCATAGAAACTCGGATTTTCTTATTGGAGACTTGAGGTAGATCCGCTGGCGTCCGCAGGCCTTGAAGTTCCCTTTTATTTCCCCCTATTTGTATTGTTTCTTTTTGTTCAAAACAGTTGTAAATCTTTCAGACCTTGTTTGTATAAGATCCTAGAAGCTCGTGAATTGTGACTCCATATCTGAATTGTAGTAAATATTATGGGCATTTATATTATTCCGCACTCGATTTATTTCATTTTGGCTTAATTTACTTTATTTACTAAAATTGAATAATAAGTGGGTTAACGGTCCTCTAACGTTAGCTTGTGTAGCAAGTGAAATGTTAGGCGTCATCACGGTCCCGAAGGTGGAAATTTCGAGTTGTGATAGATTGTAGTAGAAATAAATACGGTAGTATGACTTTGATCTTCATCAAATTTAAAAGCGAGTATACGTTTTTGCATTATAAAATTATTATGAATCCAATGACATATAACTGTCAAATAATCATTTTGATTAACAAAACGACAAATATAAGAAGTAAGAGAAACTCTACAAGAAATATTAACAAACAAATAACATATATATGTCTGATATTGTCCATAAAGCCTAAAGATATCAACTCTGCAAGTAAATCTAGGAACATCTTTTGAATGGATCTTTGAATATAAGTAACACGATATGGTGAAGAAGAAAAATCTAAAAGGTAAACAACCTAAGACAATCATTTTAGCTAATTTTTCTAAATTTTTCTTTGGATAATATTTACCAAATAGACCGAAAGCATTGTGGGTTAAGTTTTTATACGACAGATTGCTCATCAACACCCAGCGATATGGTGGTTATTCACCACGTGTCTACGAAGTTGGCCAGTCCCTCCTTACTTACCATCGGTCTCATGTTTATAAAGCTCATCACAAATCATATATTTTACATAATCCTATCTTCCACTCTAGTAAAAAAATTTCAACATTTACTTCTTAATTTTCAGTACTCTTAATAAGGAGAGGAGGCTTACCCATACTATGGCCACCCCTATTAGTTTGATTAGTAGTACCGGATGTAGATAATGATGTTTCAAGATTATCGGGTGACTTAATATTATCTAAATTATTAATTATAGTATAATCTTCTTGTAATTTCTCAATAGTCTACATTTATATTTTCTGGTGAACTTTCAAAAATATGTGTAATATTATTTGCATTAATAGTACTAGAAGAAGCATGATCACCTCTTATTTTTTTACTCCTACCACTATAATCATTTTTAGCTTTTATTGTGCAAATTATAATAACCTAGCTAATAATTCAAAAAATAAATACCAAAGAAGAGAAAAAGATAAATGAGTATACTGGAATGCCACACTAATTTTAAAATTCAAAACCCATAATAGCACATTCAAGTCTTCACTTGATAATTCATAATTTTATAGTGGCTACATAATTAAAATTGAAATAAATTAGGAATGACAATTAATTGATAGCACTTCAAGAGAGAATGTAGAAATATAGAGAATATAGAGAATCAGAGATTTTTTTTGGAAAACATGAATAAGAGGAAGGCAATTTATGGTTTTTAAAGGTTAAAATTATAATTTATCAATTATTAGAGGTGGCGGGCTATTTTTAATGATGAAGGCCGAATGGCCACTTCAAAAAAAAGAGTCGTCGAGCAACAGTCTATTCAAATTCTGACAATTTCCAATGGTCAGATTTTTGAAAAAACAATTACGATTATATCGGGCGGACCGATTAGAACCCAATAAGGAACTGGTAATTCCTTATGGTCCAGTGACACTCTGATGCATCGGTACCACGAAAAGGCATGTACCACACCTCGAATAACCCCATATACAACCCGCCATACGTATTTCTTACCCAACCGGTTGACTCGGGTTGAATCGAGTAGAATCAGGTCGTAAATAGGCTAGTCTAGCCCGATTAACACATCTAATTACAATCCTCAAAGTCCTATTTGATTCTAGATTTGACAGACTTAGATTAGTTGAGTCCTATACTATGGGCAAGACTATGGTACGATCTCAGGTGGCACATAAATTTCTCGTGAGAGCGAGTGTTTTTGTGTGCAAGTGTTTAATTTATATTTGATCTCTAGAATTGAATGTTTGGACTATCTCTTTTCTTATTTTGTGGTAAGGTAACATGATCTCATGATGGATATGTAACGTTTTTAAACTTCTTTTTCTGGGGTGAATGTGTGAGCCAAGAGTACGAGTAACAATGAGTCGGTCATTGACGTAAGGTAGTTGTGTGGCAGATTGTTTGAATGCTTCGAAATTGGTTACTTGGCATGTAGTGTTGGGAAGTATGTGCGAAATGTGTATGCCTGTCATGACCCAAATCTTAACATGTCGTGATTGCACCTATCACTGTACTAGGAAAGCCGACAATCACAAAATAACTACGTATTTTAATTTTAAAGAATGATATATTGAATTTAACAGTAAAAATCTCATAAATAACCGGAAGGAATAGCTGCGACTCAAATACAAAATCCCCAAAGATCCAGGTGTCATCGAGTACACGATCTACTAAATGACAACACAGTCAAAAACTTCTAATACAATTGTCTGGAAAGATAACAATGCCAAATAAACTGAAAAGAAGGAGAGTCGAGGTCTGCGGACGCTAAAGCAGCTACCTCAAAAGTTTCCAAGCAAGTCTAGCAACCACCGGGTCCAGATGCACTAGGATCTTCACACGAGTGCAGAGTGTAGCATGAGTACAACCGACCCAATGTACTCAATAAGTAACAGGACTAACCTTGGGATGAAAGTAGTGATAATCTCATATAGGTACAGTCCAAATCCAAATAATAACAGTACAAATATGACAGGAAAATGATAGTAATAACTCAGAGAAATCTCATAATCAATTGTACACAGTACAGAAATGTAAATATACTTTCATGTTCAACAGTTTAGGCTCAATATTAATAAAATATGCCAAGTATAGAGCATGAGGAATATTATATATCTATGTCTACATGTCAAATATGCATGTCACCTGTAATGCAACATAATGATAAACTCATATTCTCCTGCTCTCGGAGTATTCAACATCACTCAGCACACTCAATCGCTCAACACTCACACTCGGCACTAGCACTCAGCACTCAATAGTACCTGCACTCACTGTTAGCATGCCAGACTCCAGAGGGGCGGATCCTGCCCAAGCACTAATAGAAGCCAACATAGCATGCTGCGGTGTGCATCCCGATCCCATCATGAATCAATAAAGTCTGCTACAACGTGAAGCCCGATCCCATAAATATCACTCACAATCACACCCTCAGCCTCACTCAGTCATCAATCTCTCCAGTTTCTTGGGCTCACAAATCGCATGGCAATTAGCCCAAACAATGATACATGATGTAACAATAAATGATAACACAGACTGAGATATAATATGCAAATGATAAATGTGACTGAGTACACAATTGCAATTTAAGCCAATAAGTCAACAACGAAAACGGCCTCGGTGGGTCCTAACAGTACCAGCATATAGCCTAAACATGATTTTTAACATGGATCACAACTCAATTTCTCTAACACATGGAGATTTCATGAATAATAACAAGATTGGATAACTACACAGTACCACGAAATCAACAGAGTCATAATTACCACTGTCCCACATGCTCGTCATCTAGCATGTGTGTCACCTCAACACGAACTACATAACACGTAGTTTAGGTATTCATACCCTTAATACCAAGTTTAGAAGTGTTAATAACCTCAAATCGCGCAAATCCCTACTCCAACAATACCTTGCCTCACGAATCGGCCTCCGAATGACTCGTCTCTAGCCACAAACAACTTAACACAATGAATACAAGCTATAGAAATCGATTCCATACGATAAAGCTAAGTTTTTTAACCAAAGTCAAAAAGTCAACCTCGGGTCCACATCTCGGAATTCGATAAAATTTAAAAATTTCGATCACCCATTCAATAACGAGTCCAACCATACCAAAATTATCCAATTCCGACCTCAAATCGCCTTTCAAATACTCAAAATATAGTCTATGAAGTTTCTACAATATTCCCCAATCAAGTTTTTAAAAATCCCTTCAAGAATCTCCCAAAACCGAGGTCTCTAGCTAAAAATATGAAAAATGGATCCAAACACTCGATTTTGAAATTAAATATCTGCTGCCCAGATGTCCTTCTTCACGAAGCACAAAATCTTCAGCTGCGCAAAATCCTCCTACGCGAACACGAGACCTCCCTCGCGATCACGATGACCAATGAACACAAGCCTACGTGAATGCGAACCAACTCTCGCGAACGTGAAGGCCTACAAGCCAGCTGCCCTACTTGCCTCATCCTTCTATGAGAATGCGAGTTACCTCTCGCGATCGTGATCACTCCCAACTATGCCTAATAAAAAGGACTAAGCGGTCGTTTTCAATATATTCCGGGCATTAAGCCCAGATTCGAATCCCACGGGGAATTAACCTACCAATCACATTTATCAGACACATTCAATTCCACGTACTCAACTTCCAAGATATTTTGAATAACAATTGGTTGTTTTTCTACTAACTATTACTTTATGAAACTAGATTAACTAAAAGCTAACTAACAATGGGTTGTAAACAATAATTAGAAGGATCTTAAGTTATGATTTCCCCTATTGACGGAATCCCCTCCTGCTATGTTTCATATAAATTCGCCTAGTCATCTCTATCAATCATGAGCACTCTTCCTACCGTAAATCTCTCCCGAGTAATTACGACAATTTACTAGACATACTCTCCCCGAGTTACGCTAGCTGGTTTTTATTACAACTCACTTAGATCGCACCCAAGGTTTCGTTATCCGTAATCCCACCTTTAAACCCTAGGTTATTGATTCCTCACATACTTCGGGAGTGATGATGTTCAACAACTACCTAAATATGCACTCTCTCCCGAGTAATACATACTAAATATGCACAACTAATTGAGGATCCTTTCAATTAACTACAACAAGAACGTAGTTCAAACAATAGAGATTAAACTTGGAAAATCTATATTAACATAGCAAGAGTTTCATCCTTCAACAGGTTCCATCAAAACCTTAGACTAAANACTTTTGCAATCGGTTGTTGAATAACCTTTTAGCTAAATATGGGGCCTGTCATCGAGTTGCAACAGCATATCACCCTCAAATAAGTGGACAAGTAGAGGTATCCAACAGAGAAATTAAGCAAATATTAGAGAAAACGGTGAGTGTGAACAGGAAAGATTGGGCTGCTAAGTTAGATGATGCGTTATGGGAATACAGAACAGCATACAAAACACCAGTTGGGGCATCACCNCAAACAATAGAGATTAAACTTGGAAAATCTATATTAACATAGCAAGAGTTTCATCCTTCAACAGGTTCCATCAAAACCTTAGACTAAATGTTTAGCTACTCATAATAAAACAAGATAAAGCAATAAAATAATTCATGATTCTCAAAATAATGATAAAAGAAGAAGAATGAAAACTCTAATGGTGTCTTGATCTTTCTCCCACTTGTTCTTGCCTCCAAAATAAGTCTAAAACAAGTTTAACCTTGACTTGGGCGAGTCCACATTTTACACTTAACTCCCTCAATTTTTCTGCCTATCTCTAGGTCGCCCATGTCCGCGAACCAACCGCGGTGCAACTGCGGTGGATTACGCCTATACTATTTTTTCCCCTTTGTCCACCACGTTCCAGTCGCGGTTGACTATTGCCCAGTATTTCTAGCCTTTTCTTGCTCGTTTTTCATCTGGAATTTTCTCATTTGGCCTTGTATCTACATATTTGACTCCAAAACACTCCATATTATCTTCCAACTCTGAAGTAACCCCTGCAAAGCACAAAACCTTTAATTAGAGCATTTTGTTATCATTTAGCACTTAAAACATCAATAAAGCATGGTTAACATAGAGCATAAATAGCATCTACATCGCATAATAAAGGCTACTATCAACACCCCACACTTAAATCGTTGCTAGTCCTCTAGCAACAAAACCATACTCTATAGGCCTAATCATCATAGGGTAACTTCCCCACTCCTCGCACCAAGAACAATTCAAACTGGTAGACTACCTCAACATAACGTCCAAACCTAAAGAGTGGACTCTCTCTCAAGCCACACAATGTCTCTAACCGGATTTCCTACTCTCAGTCAGAGGTCCAAATTTACTTTCCTTTCACAAGTCAAGTGCCTACTCACCACAAAGAGACTTATATCATAATTATGAAAATTCACACACTGAGGAATTCAAACAAGTAAGATTTACCTCACCCTCATAAATAAGTTCTCATGTCACATAAAACGCACCATAGGCTTGCCCTTAGTGTAATACTCAACTAATCGATCTCCTTTAGTCTAGAATCAAGTAGGAATTTATTTGGTTGTAATGTAAGTTGCGGGACAGGTAGGATATATATATATATATATATATATATATATATATATATGGATATAAGAATGGATACACCTCCCTAAGCACTTTAATACATTTTTTTCTTCACGTTTAAGCCCATAATTTTGTCAAACAATTATTCCACCTTTTCATCATTTTGTTATACCCTTTACTTCTTTAAGCATACTTTTTCAAAAGGCACCACCATTTGAGACTTCATTCTTTTATTATTATTATTATTATTATTATTATTATTATTTTCTAGTTCATGTGGCTTCTAATGTTCATTATAACATTGTGCCCCTTTATCTAAATTCTCTTGGTTCCACTCAAAAGCCCAACCAACCACCCCACTTTAAATTTTCCATGTTCGTTATAACTCAAGTGCTTCTATGAGGTGATAGGGTTCAAAATATAGTCAATTAAAAAATTGGGTCAAGTTTGTAATATGGTTGCCAAAGAAAATAAGATTACAGGCTCAAAGAGGTTAACTATGGTATATACAATCAGGTGGGTAAAAACGTATATAAATAGGTTCAACAAAGAAACACATATATCATTTTCTAGACCAATTAAAGCTGCTATTTCGCTTCGTACACACACAGGGAAAGTTCTAAGCATTTAATGTTAGCACAGAATACACACAAGTCTCACTCACACATGGCACATGACTCAGTCAGTTCGGATCATCAGACACTCTGCTCAAAGTATTTTCAGCCAAATCAGGAATATGCAATTTAAGGCTTTCTTGCTAGAGTCGACTAGTGAGCCTAAATGTCATGCTAAGTCAATCAATATTCAAGGTACTACAAAGTTTAGGGATCCTATTTCTATTCTTCCCTCTCCCAAGACTTCCTAATCTGAAAAGAACAAAACTAACTACACCCGGTTCAAATGGAAACCCTTGGAAAAGAACCGTCATTTAAAGAAAAACCAAGGGGGAGCTGGTAAACTACCTAACAGAAGAAAATCTTAATGTTTTTGTTATATTAATTTTTTTTTGTTCGACTTAAGACCCTCAAGAGACCCGTCGAGAAGTGTCTGTCTTCAGGCCAAGCCGATGTTAATTAACAGCAAATCAGAATACCAAACAAATCAAAATACTACACAAACTATACAAGAGTACAACAACAACAACCATCCCTCACCCCACACGTAAAATTATGGCATGTCCCCATGTCAAAGAAAGTAAAGCAAAGTAAGGTAAGGGGACTTCACTGGTGCTTAGTCTTGATCGGAGACGGTGCCAGGATCGAGGTGACACGCTCGACCTAACACCAGGAGCCAGCCCATGATATTTTTCTTGAACCTAGCACTTCGGGTGGCCAAAGTGTCAACTCGAGCACCCAGGTCATTGACTGAAGTGCGTAGGCCAGCCATATCTTGCTCCAAGGCTGTCATCCGGGTACTCCGGCGGGCCTGTGATGGTCCCGCTTTATCAGCAATCTGCATCAGTGGGGTGGAAACATGCATAGCTCCCTCATCATCATCATCATCATCGCCCTCATCATCTGCCACAGGCTGGTCCTTCCCAACTATGATTTTACTAGCCCTGAATGGGGCTTTTAATTGCAATTTCCCATTGTAGATGGGGTTTTTTGAAACTCGTGAAGCACGACACAACCGAGTGACTAGGGAAGGGAAGTAGAACCCTTTTCTTGCCTCTGTGGACCGAATGAACATTTTATCTTGAATGAGTCGGGCCACGTCAAAATCATGGTGGTTGACAAAACACCAAATCGCCACTGCTCTTGCCGCATTAACATCTGTCGTATTGCTGGATGGCAGCAGACGGCTGTTGATGATTGTTAGCCAACACATAGCTTCCCAATTGAGAGATTGGGATTTCAAGGTCATTCTTGGCTTGATCCATATTGGCTCCCTACTAGCGACACAGATGGTTTGAACAATTAGGGTCTATGTGACCGGTGGCCTCTAATAATCTTGGTAGTAGTCTGTATCTCTGGTGAAGACCGGCAACCTGTACACTTGGTGGATGGTCTCAAGAGACACATTCACCGGGGTGTTTATTACTGTAACTACTCTATCGACATGGTCCGGGAAGTTAGCATAGAATTCCCGGACCATCATAACATTGACCTCTTCCAGCTCATCAAAGAAGACGTCCAGCTGATGTCGCCTCAAATCGTCGTACATCTGTGGGCATTCAACTCTTAATGCATCTCTCTCAATGTGCACTTTCGGCACCAGCTTTCTAGTGGATTTTGCATTATATCTATCTTGGGCCGCTTTGGACACAAAGTGGTTGTTGTCAAACTGGCTCGAACTCACCTGAGCTCGAGCTCAGCATGAACCACCTGACCCACTGGCTGATGCACCTGTGGCATGTCTTTCCCTTGATTGATGCATTGCATCTGACAAATTAAGGGTTACTATTAGTGAGGGTTTGAGATGTGTAACCCCAAGATAGTTACTCAGTCTTCACCACCACTACGGTCACATTAACAAGTACAACTCAATGGGGCAATCTCACAAGCACCTGGTGTTCATTGAACAATGATTTCATAAACTTAGCCCATATAAGTACACACCCTCCCCCAAATCTACATAATGACTACGCCTACTTTACCCCACCACAATCGACTTTACCACAACACAAATATGATCTTTGTACCATGTTTCACACTAAATAAAGCTAAAACTAAGAAAATTCTAACCTTAAACATGTTACAATTCTACCATTAAAGTACACAAAGAAGAAAAACAAAAAGAAAACTAAGAGAGAAGAGAGAGTTAGGTTAGAGACTTACTTGAAGACAATGAACATGGGTGTGCTTGGAGGATGAGAAGGGAAGAAGGAGTTTGGGGGAGGAAGAGAATGGTGGAGATGAAGTTGTGTGTTGGGGGAGATTTTGTGAGAGAGAGGGGAAAGAAGGGGAGTTNATAAAATTAAAAAAAATATTACTTGCCTGGCGTCGACAGAAAGGCCTTAATCCACCGCAGTCGCGGTGGACCGCGACAGAATAAGTGCATTCCACCGCGGTTGGTCCACGCCCCGAATGCGGTCGCGGTGAACCCAAGGCAGAACAAGTGTATTCCACCGCAGTCCAACCGCGGTCGCGATGACTTACTTCCGGACTTCTTCTTTTTTTAATCATTTTTTTACCTTTTCGGAGTTGATTCTTGCCCCCGACTTCTCCACATATGCACCAATCTTCCCCTATACACTAACAACTGGGTTAATATCATACACACTAAGTACAAAAACAAATCAAAAGGGAAAAACAAAATAAAACATGGGTTGCCTCCCAAGAAGCGCTTGATTTAACGTCGCGGCACGACGCAGATGTGCGTATTTAAGGCTCGCTCGACCTTTGGGGCTCAGTCAAATGAATCACTGGCACATCCTTGACTTCATCCATGCCCACATATGGTTTCAACCTGTGCACATTGACTCTAAATGTGCGAGAGTCATTTTCTGAGGCAATCTCTATAGCACTCAAAGGAAGCACTTCAACCACATGAAATGGCCCAGACCATCGTGACTTGAGTTTAGCCAGAAATAGCCTTAATCTTGAATTATACAGCAACACCATATCTCCGGATTTGAAATTCCATTCAACAATATTCTTGTCGTGCAACCTTTTCATTCTTTCTTTGTATAACCTTGTGCTTTCAAAAGCAAGGTAACGGAACTCATCCAGTTCGTGCAATTCCGTGACTCTATTCGTACCCGCAGCTTCTATGTTTAAATTCAGTTGTCTCAGCACCCACCACACTCTATGTTCTAACTCCACTGGCAAGTGACAGTCCCTTCCAAACACCAACTTGTACGGCAACATGCGAATGGGTGTTTTGAAAGCAGTTCTATAGGCCCAGAGTGTGTCTCCAATTTTTGTCGCCCAATCTGTTCTTGTGGCATTCGCTGTTTTGGTTAACACACTCTTTATCTCTCTATTCTATACTTCAACCTACCCACTGGTTTGAGGATGGTATGGAGTTGCCACTTTGTGGCGTACATCGTATTTCGCCAGCAATTTCTCAAATGCTCGATTGCAGAAGTGAGTGCCTCCATCACTGATTATGGCTCTTGGGGTCCCGAAATAGGTGAATATATTCTTCTTTAAAAACCAATCACCACCCTTGCATCATTGGTGGGGAGTTTTGCAGCTTCCACCCATCCTTACTCCTCCAAAATGTTCTCCATATGCCGATGCGTGACATGCCTGCAAAATAGAAGATTAATCTATCTCGGGGACACACCTCCGGATCATATTGTCAACAAAAATCCGAAATAGATAAGGTTCATCCCAGTAATACATGCGGCAGTCATGGTAAAATTTCTTCTTTTGGACAGAGGAAAAGTCATAAGGAGCTATACCGCTTGACAGGTAGTTTGCAATGTCTGCTAACCATGGAACTTCCTCAAGGATTTTGGCGAGTAGCTTCTCTTCTTGAAAGGTTTCCAGAATATCCTCTACCTCAATTGATTTTTCAGCTTCTTCCAGTTGCGATAAGTGATCAGCGACCTGATTTTACGTGCCCTTACGGTCACAGATTTCCAAGTCGAACTCTTGCAGCAGCAACACCCAACGAATCAGGCGTGACTTTGACTCCTTCTTTTCGATCAGGTACCTGAGAGCAACATGATCAGTATATACAATTACCTTTGAGCTAATCAGGTACGATCTGAACTTGTCAAATGCAAACACCACAACCAGCATCTCTTTCTCCGTTACAGTGTAGTTCAATTGCGCTCCACTCAGTTCTACTTGCGTAGTAAATTGGGTGCTTTATTTTATCCTTCCGATGTCCTAACACTAC
Organism: Nicotiana paniculata; assembly: GCA_005239505.1. Classification (NCBI taxonomy): domain Eukaryota; kingdom Viridiplantae; phylum Streptophyta; class Magnoliopsida; order Solanales; family Solanaceae; genus Nicotiana; species Nicotiana paniculata. The sequence continues at coordinate 23,338 of ML329242.1, forward strand.
TCCCACTGCGTAGTCACTTGCATCACACATTAGCTCGAATGGGATCTCCCAGTCGTGGGCAACAATGATGGGTGTTGTGACTAGCTTCTTCTTCAATTCCTCGAATGCTACCCTATAATCATCAAAAAAATAAAGGGGTAATCCTTTTCTAAAAAGTTACACAGAGGGCTAGCAATTTTTGAAAAGTCCTTTATGAATCTCCGGTAAAAATCGGCATGCCCGAGGAAGCTCCTGATTGCTTTGACTGATGTGGGAGGTGGAAGCTTTGCTATCACATCAAATTTCGCACGATCCACCTCAATGCCCTTGCTTGATACTAGGTGTCCCAAGACTATACCTTTTTGTACCATGAAATGGCATTTTTCCAATTAAGTACCAGGTTAGTCTCAATGCACCTTTTCAAAACTCAGGTCAGTTTTTTTAAGGCACTCATCGAATGAGTTTCCCACCACTGAGAAATCATTCATGAACACCTCAATTATGTCTTCTACCATGTCTTTGAATATGGCCATCACGCACCTTTGGAATGTGGTGGGTACCTTGCATAAGCCAAACGGCAGCCTCCAGAAAGAAAAGATCCCATAAGGGCATGTGAATGAGGTCTTCTCTCTATCCTCTGGTGCGATGGAGATATGATTGTATCCTGAGTACCCATCCAGAAAATAGAAGTGGGACCTCACTGCCAGTCAATCAAGCATCTGATCAATGAAGGGAAGTGGGAAATGGTCTTTCCGGGTGGCTAAGTTGATCTTCCTGTAATCCATGCAAATTCTCCAGCCTGTGACAGTTCGTGTAGAGATCAGTTCATTTTTATCATTTTTCACCACCATCATTCCACCCTTCTTAAGAACACATTGCACTGGGCTAACCCAGTTGCTGTCAAATATGGGGAAGATGATTCCCGTATCTAACCACTTAATGATTTCTTTATTCATCACTTCCTTCATATTGGGGTTTAGCCTTCTTTGGTGTTCTCTGGAAGGTTTGTTCCCATCTTACAACAGAATTTTATGCATACAAAATGTCGGGTTGATCCCCTTAATATCTGCCATGTCCACCCAATGGCAGTCTTGCACTCTGTCAGTACCTGCAAAAGCTGATTTTCTTGCACATATAACAAACTAGATGAGATAATAACAGGTAATGTGGATTTAGGTCCTAAGAATGCATACCTGAGATGGGCGAGCAATGGCTTCAACTCCAGCTTTGGTGGTTCTTCTATAGAGGGATTGGCTGGAAGAGTTTCCCTTTTCTCTAAGTGTAGGGGCTCGAATTCGAGTGATGTCTTCCAAAACCGTTGCCCTCAAGATAAAGCACCCATTCCGCCAATTCTTCACCATTCACCTCATCTAAATTCATCATACATGCAGCTAGAGGGTCCTCAATGTTTAAGGTCTCATCATCCTTTTCCAGGATTACATCCACGGCATCAATTAAAGAACAATTGGAAAATTCACTTGGTCGCCTTATAGATTTCTACACGTTGAACGTTATCTCTTCGTCATTCAACCTCATCTTGAGTTCTCCAGTTTCATAGTCAATCAGAGCTCGCCCCGTGGCCAAGAATGGCCTTCCTAATATTATGGGAATTTCTTCATCCACCTTACAGTCCAGAATTACAAAGTCTGCAGGGAACACAAGTTCCCCACATGTACCAACACGTCATCAAGAATACCTGAGGGCATCTTTACAGTTCAGTTAGCCAGCTGCAACAACATCGACGTGGGTCTAGCTCGTCCAATCCCAAGACTTTTATAGATAACTAGGGGCATAAGATTTATGTTTTCCCCTAAATCACATAGTGCCTTGGCAAAAGCAAAGTTACCTATGGTGCAGGGAATTGTGAAACTCCCTGGGTCTAAAAATTTCTCAGCAATGGGTCTTGTTACAACATCACTACATGTCTTAGTTAGAGTCACTGTGGCCAAGCCTTGGAAATAGAACTTGCGGGACATCAAGTCCTTCATCATTTTTGCATAACCAGGCATTTCTTTTAAAGCATCAATCAATGGAATATTTACCTGAATTTGCTTCAACATGTCCAAGAACTTCTTGTACTGCTCATCTTTTTTATGTTTGTCTAGTCTCTATGGGAATGGTACTGGAGGTCGCTTCTTCCCTGTGATTTGGGCTTTCTCTTTTTCAGGCGTTGCCTCCATTAGTGGTTCCTATGTTGTCTCAGCTTCTTTCCCAGCCTCATTTTGTTTGTTGGGATCTTCCTGTGCATGTTGCACTGTCACCTCAGTCAATCCTGCTGAGTCATCTAGCTCAATGGGAACTGGCACGAGTGTCTCAACAGGTCTGCTTTCTCGAGTCCTCTCTTTCTCCACTTCCAGGTCCCTACCATTACGTAGACTCACTGCCATCAGCTACTTCGCGCCATGATATTTTGGGTTTACCTGAGTGTCTGCAGGTAACGTCCCATGAGGACGGTGATTCAGTGACATTGAAATCTGACCCAGTTGGACCTCAATATTTTTGATAGCTAACTCGTGTGAATCTACTCTTTCACTTATTTTTGCATTAGACCCAATCACATGTTGTATCATTGCCTCAAGCCTAGCGAACCCGTCTTCATGTCTCCTATTATGTTGCTGTTGAGGTAGTAATATCCATGCTGCTGATTCTGGTTGTGAGAGCCCTGTGGCCTTTGGTAAGGTGCCATATTACCCTGTGGTCGCATGTCCCCCATGTTACCTTGATTATGTTGCTGCTGGGATGGCCTGTATTGCTGATTCTGCTGCCTCCAATTCTGACCACCTGGTCTCTGACCCACATAGTTGGACACATAATTCATGTCCTCAGGATAGTGTTGGTGATCACCCTCTATGCTCCACTGGTTACCAACTGGCTGACTGATGCAAGATGTACAAAGACCTCCATTGGTTGTATCAACTATATGCACCTGTTGTTTCGGAGCTGACTCTTCCACCTTTTTGGTGAGCATTCTCATTTGTGTCATTAATGTGGCCATATTTTCAGCAAGACAGTTCGCTGGATCTAACACTACTGAGTGGACCACATGAGTGATGGGTGCATTTCTGTTTGTCCACCCGGAGTTCTGAGACATCTTGTGGAGCAAGATCTTTCTCTCTCTGAACGTTTTACTCATGAATGCACCACTAGCTGAAACATCAACATTAGCTTTTACACTATCTTCCAGTCCCATGTAAAATCTCTGCTCAGAAATACCATGGTGTTGACATACAACCAACAGCCCTTTAAATCTTTCCCACGTCTCTTGCAACGTTTCTGTTGGTTTTTGTCTAAAGCTCAAGATCTCATCAATTTGTTGAGCAGTCTTGTTGGGTGGATGAAATTTGTTACAAATTGCTTGACCAACTCCTCCCAAGTATTTATAGAATTACTGGGGAGTGAATTTAGCCAAGTCTGTGCTGCTCCTGTCACCGAGAATGGAAACAACAACATCTTTATTGCTTCTGGAGTCACGTTGTGTTTGGCATATTGACAGGAAATTCTTCAAGTGCTGTTGAGGATCTTCAATGTATGACCCCGAGAATAGTCCCTTGTTTTGCAACATATGCAACATATTGTTTGTGATTTGGAATGAATCTGCATGTATCTGTGGGACTACTATCGTTGTGGCCAAATTGTCTACCGTGGGTTGTGCCCAATCATATAACGCATCCTCTGGCACAAGAGGCTCCAATACCTGCGCATTTGGGTCTTCCACGCCATCCCCAATATTTTTGTCGTTTACCAGATCTGCCATGTCTGTTCAAGTTGTTCGGTTGAGTTTTGTTGTTTGCTTTTCCAGTTGGTAATGCTTCAAACACTTCACCAATTCTTGATGAGTTTCTAGGCATACACCTGTAACCACCAAGTTTTGAAAATGTTAAAATTCAATGTATTGATTGAAAGTAAAGAAAATTGACTACACTAAGAATTTGTGTACTTCTTTCAACTATAATTGGTAACACCGTTAATTCCCCGGCAACGGCGCCAAATTTTGATCACCCCAACTATGCCTTATAAAAAGGACTAAGAGGTCGTTGTTAATATATTCCGGGTATTAAGCCCAGAGTCGAATCCCACATGGAATTAACCTACCAATCACAGTTATCAGAAACACTCAATTACACGTACTCAACTACCAAGATATTTTGAATAACAATTGGTTGTTTTTCTACTAACTATTACTTTATGAAAATAGATTAACTAAGAGTTAACTAAAAATGGGTTGTAAATAATAATGAGAAGGATCTAAGGTTATGATTTCCCCTATTGACGGAATCCCCTCTTGCTATGTTTCATATAAATTCTCCTAATCATCTCTATCAATCATGAGCACTTTTCCTATCATAAATGTCTCACGAGTAATTATGAAAATTTACTAAACATACTCTCCCGAGTTACGCTAGTTGGCTTTTATTACAGCTCACTTAGATCGCACCCAAGGTTTCGTTATTCCTAATCCCACCTTTAAACCTAGGTTATTGATTCCTCACATATTTCGGGAGTGATGATGTTCAACAACTACTTAAATATGCGCTCTCCAGAGTAATAGATACTAAATAGGCACAGCTAATTGAGGATCCTTTCAATTAACTACAACAAAAACGTAGTTGAACAAATAGAGATTAAACTTGGCAAATCTATCTTAACATAGCAAGAGTTTCATCCTTCAACAGGTTCCATCAAAACCTTAGACTAAATGTTTAGCTACTAATAATAAAACGAGACAATGCAATAAAATAATTTATGATTCTCAAAATAATGATAAAAGAAGAAGAACGAAAACCCCAATGGTGTCTTGCTCTTTCTCCCACTTGTTCTTGCCTCCAAAATAAGTCTAAAATAAGATTAGCCTTGACTTGGGCGAGTTTGTTGAGTTTATATAGGGTTAGGATAAGTTTCCCACATTTTGCACTTAAGTCCCTAAATTGTTTTGCCTATCTCCAGGTCGCCCGCGGCCGCGAGCCAACCACGGCGTGACTGTGGTGGATAACGCCCATACTTTTTTTTCTCCTTTGTCCACCGCGTTCCAGCCGCGGTCCGACCGCGGTCGGGGTGGACTATTTCCCTGTTTTTCTAGCCTTTTCTTGCTCTTTTTCATCTG
>MDKI01202004.1:0-32839 GCA_005239505.1 Nicotiana paniculata
CTCTGTTAATCCTATTATGGACTTCTTTAATTCTGTCCATCTATCATCATATACTACTACTAGTAAGATGAAATATAATTAGGTCAAATGAAAGAGGGTGCATTAGTTACCTTCTGTCACCAATTAAATGGAACAAACCAAAAAGATGGTCTTGAGAAGAAGAAAATTGTTTGTTGTAACAGCCTTCATCATCATTACTACTGCTTCAAAAAAAATTCTGATTAGAGATGTGATGTTATTTGCACTTTCTCCAGCCTTTAAATACTAAATAATCAAGGGCATGATCACATATGCATATGAACAAGTTTTTGAATATATAATCTGGTATCAGTAATAGGCAGATATGATTACAACCATTTTTATTTCTTAACAAAATACAAATCTTAGTAAGCTATTAAATTATATATAGCATGCTTTGTCTTTCCAACTAAGCAAGTAATAAATTTATTAAAATTTTACTTATAAAACCTATTACTTATAAAATTTAAAAACCTTGATAGGTAAGCCATTAACAATTCCAAAGATATGCATGTATAACGAACTAATTGCTGATCAAGCCAAAGTTCGTCCCTCTACGAACTTATACTAAATTCAGCACAATTAATTAATTATATATATATATATATATATATATATATATATATATATATATAAAGATGGCTTCTCGGGAGATCTCCTATCGAGTATTTACTTATGGGACTACGAAACGGTATCTCGGGAGCGTCCATGTTATTTATCTCATTGTGTTGTGTTATTTCTCCGTGAACTCTCTTGTTAAATTCTCAGTCTTTCTTCATGTTATTATATCTTCTATTTTATTATTATATCCTAGTAGGGCCCGGACCTGACCTCGTCACTACTCGATCGAGGTTAGGCTTGGCATTTACTGGGTATCATTGTGGTGTACTCATGCTACTCTTCTGCACATGTTTTGTGTGCAGATCCAGGTACTTCTTATCAGCTTCGATATCAGTGAACAGTGAGATTGCGGAGACTTCAAGGTATATCCGTCCGCGTCCACAGACCTCGGAGTCCCCCTTGAAAGTACAAGAGGGGGGATTGAATTGTGGTCTATTAATAATTAGTCGACTAACAACGATTTTAGTTGACCAAACACAGTGCAGAATGAAAGATAGCAGAAATTGAAAAGTAAATAACACACATCAATTTTATACTGGTTCGGTTCCATTGTGGTACTTACATCCAGTTTCCCTTGGGTTACAAGGGTTCCCTTAAGATCTTGAAAGTTTTACAATATAGATGGTTTTAACTCGTTCACCACCAACGAGATATAGCAACAATGAATTCTGAATATTTGGCACAACTCTCTTTTGTATTCTAGTTCTTCCTATCTTTTGAGACACTGATAACTAAGGATTACATTGTTCAGGCTAAGAAGTAGAGAGACTTAGAATACAATGTGTGTATCTGCGCAAGCCTTCCATTTGAACTTAGAATCCTTCTTATAGGAGAGAAAAATAGCCGTTGATTCTTGACCGAAATTAGAGGCATGGGATCATTAAAAGGGATTTGACCCAAGGGGTGCCTCTTCGAATCCAGCTCTTGGATGAGCCCAGATTCGATCGTGACTTTTCTTGTTACAAGCTTGTATTCAGGAGTCATTCAAGCCTGGATTGAGCTTATTTATGGACACATAATATTTGCTGGAGAAGACTTCCTTGATTGGCAATCTGAACTCCTTTGATTGAGGTCGAATAAATGGACTCCTTTGAGTGTCCATTAATGCAGCAATCGTATCATTGGCAGTATATCATTCTTTCCTTTTTATTAGTTCGAATCCTGCAATCCTGCAAATTAGACATAAGATTGTATTGTCATCATTGAAACTTAAACTTAACAATCTCCCCCCTTTTGATGATGACAATCAAGAGAGAATAAACACAAGAGAAACATAAATTATGATACTTTCCTTTTTATAAGTTGCTCCCCCTGAGTTTATGTTGTCTGCATCTCCCTCTGAATAATTGTTGTCTCCTGCTGGTGTTTGCTTCTCTACATTTTTCTCCCCCATTGACATCAATCAAAAAGGAAAGAAAAGCACATAGAACAGATAACATAGGAAATAATATACCTACTAATGAGGAGGTTAGAGCCTCAAGAGTAGTGCCTTCAACAGAGGCTTAGCTAGTACAAACCCAAGCAAAAAAAATTTGATTAAAACAGAACCACCAACAAGCAAGCATAGGCAAAAAGCAAAAAATATTGTTTGTAACATCATCACATCAAGCCTCATTAACTTCTTCCCAGGAAGTACTTGAGAGTGTTGATTACTTTGGTGCAGAAGGAGTCATAGGAATTTTCAATATCTTTGACAAGTTTGTCCATCTTTTCATTCATAGAATTGAAAGCCCCGGTTACTTGCCTCCGTGTAGCTCCCATATCCATCCTGAGCTTAGCCACATCTGTAGCTGTCTCCTTAGTAACTTCCCTGATTTTGTCTACTTGTTCCTTCATCTCAACCAGTAGCAGTTTTACCACATCAAGATAATGCTGAATTCGTTGAAGATTTTCAGAGGCAGTCGACTAAGATGTTGGTTGTTCAGTTTGAACTTCAACTGGCACTGGAATACTTTCAACTTTGGCGCGCTTAACCCATCCATCATCACCCAGAATGTACCCCATCATTGAGAAGGCAGTCTTATCATAAGTACTGGTAATGTACTTGGGTGTAAAAGGTGCCAAATCTACCTTCATGACCTCGAGAACAAGTGAGATGAGAATACCATACGGCAAACATGTAGCAGAAGAAGATATATCCCTGATACTTTCAATCATGTATTGACTAATCCACACAAACCAATCAAGTCGTTTATTGTTAATCAGACAGTAAAGAGCAAAAACATCTCTAGTGGACAGAGAGCTAAGGGACTCGGTTCTGGGAAGGAGAGTAGTAGCAATCATGTGGGCCAAGACATGATGTTCAAACTTAAGATTCTTGGGACCAATGTCAGGAGGATTATCAGACAAAAAGATTTTTGCTTCATCAAAGGAAACTTCAAAATCTTTGGGCCACGAATTTTGGACAAACACATCAAACCCACTAAACTTGGCAGAGAAAATCTTTTCAAATTGATAAGAGTCCAAAATTATTCTAGTGCCTAGAACCATAGATTCCAAATCATCTTTATCATCCACAAAAAATTTGCATAAAAAATTCTAACTGGTTCTTCATAAATGGAGTTCTCAATGGTATCAAACAAAGAGGAAAGGTGCTGAAAATGGAAAATAGCAGTTACATCACAATGAAGGCTTTTCATAAGAGAGAGATACTTACAGGGCATCCATAAGCCATGGATTTTGAATTGTAGGACTCAAACTTTGCCTTCACTGGGATCATAGAAGATTAACTTGTCCTCAGGACCAAAATTCATGTGTTCCACTTTACCTTTCTTGCATGCATACTTTTTGGGGGGTTTGCTCCATAGGTATCTTGTCGCCTTATTCTGGCTAATGGGAGGATTTCCCCAAAAAGTATGGAGACGCCTTGGTTAAAGGAAAGGGAAAGTTCATATGGAGCTAATGCTTCTGAAGTGACTGACTGGCGGTACTGAGAGGATGCAATAATTATACTTACACAGAAAAAATTATTAAGCCACACATAATTAAGGAAATAAGATATTTTAGAACATTGTAAAATATTTTGAAACACGGTAAAATATTTGATTTACAAATTTGGCACAGTGCCAATCTTTTTACGGAGTAGACAAAATCTTTCTTCCAAAAGTGGTTTTGTAAAAATATCAGCAAGTTGAAAATCGGTACTAGTAAATTCTAAAACAATGTCTCCTTTTGCAACATGATCACGAATAAAATGATGCTTAATTTCTATATGCTTTTCTCTAGAATGATGCACATAATTTTTTGATAAACAGATAACACTGGTATTATCACAAAATATAGAAGTAGATGTAAGAGATAAATCATAGTCGAGAAGTTAATACATAATCTATAGAACTTGTGTACAACAGCTTCCAACAGCTAGGTATTCTGCCTGAGTTGTTGATAGTGCTACGCAATTTTGTTTCTTGCTATGCCAAGATACTAAGGCATTTCCTAACAATTGACATGTCCCACTGGTTCTCTTTCTATCAATCTTGTCACCTGCAAGTCTTCATCTGAAAAACCTTTTAAAGAAAAATTATTAGAATGATCATACCACAATCCTAGCTCAGAAGTACCAATTAAGTATCTAATAATCCGTTTAACAGCAGAAGATGGGATTCCTTTCACATTTACACACACTAAACATAATATCATGTCGAATTGCATTTATATATAATAAAGATCCAATCATTCCTCTATACATGGATTCATCAACCTTTTTCCCATTGTTGTCTTCATCTAGCATTGTAGTTGGACTCATTGGAGTGCCAATTGCCTTAGCATTTTTCATGCCAAACTTTTTGATAAGCTCCTTATGTACTTGGTTTGGCTAATGAAAATCCCTTTAGGAGACTTCTTGATTTGAAGTCCAAGAAAGAAAGTCAGTTCTCCCACCATGCTCATCTCAAATTCTCCTTTCATGGAAAGAGCAAATTCTTCACAGAGAACAGAGTTAGGGCTACCAAAAATCATCTACATAAATTTGAGTAATAAGGTTATCTGAACTGGAGTGCTTAATAAAAGAGTTGTTCTATATTACCACTTTTGAACCCTTGATTTAGGAGGAAAGAACTTAACATTTCATACCATGCACGAGGGGCTTGTTTGAGACCGTACAAGGCTTTAGTCAGCTTGTATACATGATTAGGAAATGTGTCGTTTGCAAATCTGGGTGGTTGCTTCACATATACTTCTTCAGAAATGTAACCATCAAGGAACACACTTTTAACATCCATTTGAAATAGCTTGAATCCTTTCTGAGTAGCGAAGGAAAGTAATATTCGAATGGATTCAAGTCTTGCCACAGGCACAAAGGTTTCATCGTAGTCGATTCCTTCCTGTTGAGAATAACCTTGAGTGACCAGTCTTGCTTTATTTTGAACCACTTGACCTGATTCATTCAATTTGTTTCTGAAAACCCATTTAGTTCCAACGATAGAAGAGTTTGGAGGTCTTGGAACCAATTCTCATACTTTATTTCTTTCAAATTGATCTAGTTCCTCATTCATGGCATTTATCCAGTGAGTATCTTTGAGAGCTTCATCCACTTTCTTTGGCTCAAGTTGAGAAATGAGAGCTACATGAGATTTGTTCTTTTGAGACCTTCTTGTAGTTATTCCTTCCTGTGGATCTCCTATAATGAATTTGTGAGGGTATCCCGGTTCACTTTTCCATTCATTTGGAGTATTTACTAGAGGTTCTCTTTCTTCAGTAGTCGACTTATCTTCTTGAGGTAGTTCGAGATCTTCTGTGGGTATTTCAGCTGGTTGAGTCTGTTGAATAGCTGACTCACTTTGATGATCCTTTCCCACAATAACAGACTTAGGGGCACAAGAAATTTCCTCAGCTTTAGGAATTTGTTCATTCCTTGAGCGAGGGCTAGTATCAACAAAAACAACATGAATAGATTCTTCAATGCACTCAGTTCTTTTATTTAAGACTCTGTATGCTCTACTTGAAGGAGAGTAACCAAGAAATATACCTTCATCGCTCTTGGGATCAAACTTACCCAAATTGTCCTTCCCATTGTTGTGGATAAAACATTTGCATCCAAAAGGGTGAAAATAACTGATATTTGGTATCTTACCATTCCATAACTCATAGGGGGTCTTTTTGAGAATTGGTCGAATCAGACACCTATTAATGATGTGGCATGTTGTACTGACACCTTCTGCCCAGAAATGATGAGGTAGAGAGTTTTCCACAATTATGGTTCTTTCCATATCCTGTAAGGTTCTATTTTTACGCTCTACTACTCCATTTTGCTGCGATGATCTTGGTGAAGAGAAGTTGTGAGAGATTCCTTGATCGTTGCAGAAATTTTCCAAAGCTCTGCTTTAAAATTCTCCTCCATGATCACTCCTGATAGTAGAGATATAATATCCCTTTTCTCGTTGAACCTTCTTATAGAAAACTTCAAAAAAATTTAGAGCATCATCTTTTTGACTAAGAAACATAAACCGGGTAAACCTAGAGAAATCATCTACAATAACAAATGCATATTTCCTACCGCCTATGCTAGCAGTTCTAGTAGGACCAAATAAATCCATATGCAACAATTGAAGAGGTTTGGAAGTGGAAACGATGTTTTTAAATTTGAAAAAAGAACGAGTTTGTTTTCCTAGTTGACATGCATTACATATATGATCCTTTGAAAAATCTAGTTTTGGAAGATCAATAACAAGATCACATTTAGACAGTTTTTGAATAGTATGCATGCTGGCATGATCAAGTTTTCTATGCCAAACCCAGGGATCATCAATCATGGAAGTAAGACAAATTTGATCCCTAAGATTCTCTAAATTTCTGATGGTGTAGACATTTTTGTCTCTATTACCTGAAAGAATGTTTTTACCTGATTCATCTTTTATAAACCAGTCATGTTTCTTAAAACGAACCTCATAGTCATTATCACATAGTTGACTGATGCCGAGAAGATTATAGCCAAGTGCATCAACTAAGTAGACTTCTTCTACATCACATGTTGAGCTCAGAGGAACTTTCCCAACACCAATTACATTTCCTTTGGATTTGTCTCCAAAAGTAATTGTTCCTCCATCTAATTTGGTGAATGATTTGAACAATTGTTTGTCACCCGTCATATGTCTGGAACACGCGTTGTTGAGATACCATTTTCCTTTTTGATTCTTCTTGCAGTGTTCCTGCAAAATAAAATTACTTGTTTTTAGGTACCCAAGCCTGTTTGTGTCTTGAATGGTTAGGATGCTGAGTGTTAGTTTGATTTGAAGATTTAGGTCTCCAAACCCATCTCTGATTATCCTTGAACCAACAACAATTTGAGGTATGACCTATTTTACCACAATTTGAGGTATGACCTACTTCAAGTTTTAAGGTCCAGTCTTTCTTTTCTCTCTTGATTCTTCTAAGTTCATTCACGACTCTTTCTATAAATGCAAGAGCAATATCAACAAATTCTTGAAGTCCATAACAACTAGGGCATAAGGGAGTACGTACCTAACTAGTTCCTCCATCCGCCATGAGACCAAGTTCGCTTGGGTTGTCTTCCTCATCATTGCTATCATCCGTTGGTCCAAGTTCTCCTGAATCCTCATTTTCATTTATAGCCATGAAACATATGTGTCACGACACCAAATCCTAAATCGGCCGTGATGGTGCCTATCGTGGAACTAGGCTAGCCAATAATCACATATTTACAGTTTCTTTCCAAAATCCCAACCATTTTTCAAGCATTTCATAAAGTATATAGAATTTACTAAATACATTAGGCCAATAACCAGTTAAACAGTCCAACCAACCCCAAAACCCGGAGTTAACATGTTATGAGCATCTAAGGGAAGTATGCTAAAAGGTATACTATTATAATACAAAACCTCCGAACGAATAGCTAGATACAACAAAGAAGGGATAACAGAGATGCTACGGACACTGAACAACTACCTCTATATCCCGAACTACGGCTCCGCACGGAATAGATAGCTAATACTCGGTATTTGTACCTGAATCTGCACACAGGGGTGCACGGAGTAATGTGAGTACGTCAACTCAGTAGTAATGAAAATAAATCAAGTCTAAGCGGCAAGAAACACATAAAAATCAATATCATCAATTCACAATATGCACAACCTTTATTTCCAACAGTATATACATAGATATATGAAATCATCATGCCTTAAAACCAACTTCAGAAAAATCATTTGAAAAATTATGTTTTTCAACAATTTCAAACCGAAAGATTTAGTATAAAAATGAAATAAATCATAAGTAGCCCCTCGGGCAAAAACATGAATCATAAATCGCCCCTCGGGCAGAACATCATTCAACACCTCACAACCACTCAATACCAGCCCCTCGAGCAACCTCATTGTCACTCATGCCTCCCAATCACTCATCACTTGGCACTCGACACTCAGCACTCAGCACTCAGCACTCAGTAGGTACCTGCGCTCACTGGGGGTGTGTACAGACTCTGGAGGAGCTCCTTCAGCCGAAGCGCTAATATCAAGTCACCTCGTGGCGTATCATATCCTCACAATCAGGCCCTCGGCCTCACTCAGTCAGAACCTCTCAAAATCCCCTCGGGCGTATCAGTAAAACGGGGTACTCGACCCAAAACATCATTTTATATCTTAAAATAGTGTAAACCAGGCTGAGTTTCGAAAAGAGTAAGCACAATGTGACTGAGGGTAAATCATCAATAAACAGTGAGGTAATAGCAGTAAAAAGCCCCCAAGGGGTCTAAATAAGTCGGCACGAGGCCCCAAACATGGCTTATAGCCCAAATATAGCAATAGTCTTTAGAACACAGTTTAACATATGATTTAGAGTAAAATACGCAACACAATAGTTGTCGCGGAGAGGACCAAGTCCAATCCAAAAAATCAGTGTGCGCCACATACTCGTCATCCGACATGCGCGCCATTCTAAAAAAAATAGTGAGAAATATGTAGTCCGGGGTTTCATACCCTCAGGACAAGATATATAACCATTACTTACCTCCACCGGGCCACAACACTAATCCGCGATGCTCTTGCCTTGGCTCCCGATTGCTCTGAATCTAACCAAAACCAGTTTAACATCATCAATATATGCTAAAGGAACAAAACCCAATCGAAAACTATCAATTTATACAAAAATCTCAAAATTCGTCCAAACCCGAGCCCTCGGCCCACGTCTCGGAATTCGATAAAGTTACATCACTAGAAACCTCGTCCTCCCATGATTCTACACATACCAAGAACACCACAATCGAACCACAATTGCCTACCCAAATCGCCAAAAGAATTTTCCAAACCTCCTCCCATTTTTTCCAAACTTTTCCTACTTTAATCCTTCAAATGACAAGCCTAATCCGAAAAAAATAGCATAGAAACGACTTTTATAACCCGGGAACCTACCTCCACTAAAGACCCTCGAATTCTTTCTTCAATTTACCCTCAAATAAGCTCCAACCGCATGCAACACTGGTAGAATAACCAAAATTTCGTGGAGGCACTCTTTTATACTGTTCTGCCCAGCTAATCTGCACCTGCGGACCTTTCCCCGCACCTGCGATCCCAGGTGCGCACCTGCGAAATCCCACTAACAGACCAAATTCTCCCACCTGCGATCTCCTCTCCGCATCTGCAGCTTCGTAGGTGCGGCCAACTCTTCGCACCTGCGGACTCCTCCTGCCTAGCCTCCTTTTGCACCTGCGCACGGACCTTCGCACCTGCGGCTGCCCATCCGCAGGTGCGGCCACACCAGTAGCTTTACACCAGCAACCATTTGCTGCAATTTCCTAAGTTCAAACCCCCGCCAACCATCCGAAATCAATCTCGAGCCCCTCGGGGCCCCAACCAAACATACCAACACACCTCATAGCATCATTCAAACGTCTTCGAGCTTTCGAAACACCAAAAACAACATGAAAACACCGAAATTACATCAAATTCAAACCTATGAACTTTGAAACTTCTAAATTTCGCCAACGATGCCGAAACCAACCAAAACACATCCGATTGACCTGAAATTTTGCACACATATCCAAAATGACATTAGAACCTGCTCCAACTTCCGGAATCCAATTCCGACCCCGATAGCCTATTTTCCACTGCCGACCGGAAATCGTCAAAAACTAATTTTCGCCAATTCAAGCCTAATTCTACACCGGACATCAAAACTTCATTCCGAACACACTCCTAAGTCCCAAATCACCTAACGAAGCTATTCGAGCCATAAAATCCACATTTCGAGGTCGTTTACCATAAGTCAACCGTCAGTTGACTTTTTCAGCTATTAGTCTACTTTAAGAAACTAAGTGCCTCAATACTCACCATGACCACTCCGAACCCAAACCAACTGACCCAACACAACATAAACAGGCTAAGAAATATATGATAAAGCATAAATGGGGGAAACGGGGTTAATCTCACGGAACGACCGGCCGGGTCGTTACATCCTCCCTTCTTAAACAAACGTTCGTCCTTGAACGGGTCTAGAAACATACCTGGAGTCTCGAATAAGTGAGGATATCTGTCCTGCATATCCCGCTCGGTCTCCCAGGTGGCATCCTCCACGGGCTGCCCTCTCCACTGAACCTTCACTGAAGCTATATCCTTAGACCTCGGCTTTCTGACCTCTCGACCCAAAATAGCCATTGGCTCTACCTCATATGACATATCACCCTCGAGCTGAACCGTGTTGAAGTCCAAAACATGAGACGGGTTACCAATATACTTCCGGAGCATCAAAACATGGAACACCGGATGAATACTCGCCAAGCTGGGAGGCAAGGCAAGTCTATAAGCCACCTCCCTAATCCTTTGAAGCACCTCAAATGGACCAATGAACCTGGGACTCAGCTTTCCCCTCTTACCGAACCGCATAACACCCTTCATGGGTGACACATTCAGCAACACCTTATCCCCAACCATGAACGACACATCCCGGACCTTCCGGTCTGCATAGCTCTTCTGCCTAGACTACGCCGTGCGAAGCCGCTCCTGAATCAACTTCACCTTACCCTACCCATCCTGAACCAGGTATGTGCCCAATAGTCTAGCCTCGCCCGACTCAAATCGACCAACCGGAGATCTGCACCTCCTACCATATAAAGCCTCATACGGAGCCATCTGGATACTCGACTGATAGCTGTTATTATATGCAAACTCCGCTAGTGGCAGAAACTGGTCCAATGAACCCCCAAAATCAATGACACATGCACGCAACATATCCTCCAAAATATGAATGGTACGCTCCGACTGTCCGTCGGTCTGAGGATAAAACGTTGTTCTCAACTCGACCTGAGTACCCAACTCTCTCTGTACGGCTCTCCAAAATTGAGTACCTCTGTCGGAAATGATAGAAACTGGGACCCCATGCAATCGGACAATCTCCCTGATATAAGTCTCAGTTAACCTCTCCGAAGAATAAGTAGTACCACCAGGAATGAAGTGTGCGTACTTGGTCAGTCGATCTACAAAAACCCATATAGCATCAAACCTCCTCGAAGTCCGTGGGAGTCCAACTACGAAGTCCATGGTGATCTACTCCCACTTCCACTCCAGAATATCAAATCTCTGAAGCAATCCACCTGGTCTCTGGTGCTCGTACTTGAACTGCTGACAGTTGAGACACCGAGCCACAAACTCAACAATATCTTTCTTCATCCGCCTCCACCAATAATGTTGCATCAGATCCTGATGCATCTTTGCGGCACCCGGATGGATGGAATACCGCGAACTATGGGCCTCAGCTAGAATCAAATCTCGAAGCCCATATACCTTCGGCACGCAAATCCGGCCCTGCATTCTCATGACCCCATCATCACCAATAACCACATCCCTGGCATCACCGCGACGGACCCTGTCCTGAAGAACAAGCAAATGTGGATCATCATACTGGTGTGCTCTAATCTGATCGTAAAGAGAAGACCTGGAGGCTACACAAGCCAATACCCGTGGGGGCTTTGATAGATCCAATCTCACCAACTGACCCGCTAAAGCCTGAACATCAAGGGCTAATGGCCGCTCTGCTACTGAAAGGTAGACTAGACTCCCCAAACTCTCCGCTCTGCGACTCAGGGCATCGGCCACTACATTGGCCTTCTCCGGATGATATAAAATAGTGAGGTCATAATCCTTGAGAAGCTCCAACCACCTCCTCTGACGCAAATTCAGATCCTTCTGCTTAAGCAGATGCTGCAAACTACGGTGATCAGTGAAAATCTCACAATGCACTCCATACAAATAATGACGCCAAATCTTCAAGGCATGAACAATAGCTGCTAGCTAAAGATCGTGCACTGAATAATTCTTCTCGTGCACCTTCAACTGCCTGGACGCGTACACAATCACCCTACCGTCCTGCATCAAAATCGCTCCAAGGCCAACTCTCGAGGCATCACAGTAAACTGTATAAGAACCTGAACCTGTAGGCAAAATCAATACCGGCGTTGTAGTCAAAGCTGACTTGAGCTTCTGGAAGCTCTCCTCACACTCCTAAGTCCACCTGAACTGAGAACTCTTCTAGGTCAGTCTGGTCATAGGTGCTGCAATAGATGAAAACCCCTGTACGAAACGGCGGTAGTACCCTGCCAAACCAAGGAAACTGCAAATCTCAGTAGCTGATGACGGTCTAGGCCAACTCTGCACCGCCTCTACCTTCTTCGGATCAACCTGAATACCCTCACTGGACACCACGTGCCCCAAGAATGCTACTGAATCAAGCCAGAACTCACACTTCAAAAATTTTGCATACAATCTCTTCTCTCTCAAGGTCTGAAGCACAACTCTCAAATGCTGCTCATGATCCTCCCGAGATCGAGAATACACCAAGATATCGTCAATAAACACGATGACGAAAGAATCCAGATAAGAACGAAATACATTGTGCATCAAGTGCATAAAGGCTGTTGGGGCATTGGTCAGCCCAAATGACATAACCAGGAATTCATAATAACCATATCTAGTCCTGAAAGCTGTCTTCGGGATGTCTGGCCCCCGAATCTTCAACTGATGATAACCGGAACGCAAGTCAATCTTGGAAAATACCCTGGCACCCTGCAACTGATCAAACAAGTCATCTATACGAGGCAAGGGATACTGATTCTTCACCGTAACTCTGTTCAGGTGCCGATAATCAATACACATACACATAGAACCATCCTTCTTCTTTACGAACAACACCGGTGCACCCCAAGGTGACACACTAGGCCGAATGAACCCCTTATCTAGAAGTTCCTGAAGTTGCTCCTTTAATTCCTTCAGCTCCGCTGGTGCCATACAATAAGGTGGAATAGAAATAGGTTGGGTGCCTGACACCAAGTCAATACTAAAATCAATGTCCCTGTCAGCTGGCATGCCTGGAAGGTCTGCAGAAAACACGTCCAGAAAGTCACGGACCACAGGAACCGAATCAATAGCGGGAGTCTCACCACTGACATCCCTCACAAAAGCCAGATAAGATAAGCACCCGTTCTCAACCATGCGCTAAGCCTTCACGTAGGAAATCACCCTACTAGGCATATACTCAGAAGAACCTCTCCACTCAACCCTCGGACATCCTGGCATAGCTAAGGTCACGGTCTTAGCGTGACAATCAAGAACAGCAAGACACGGGGATAACCAATCAATGCCCAATATCATATCAAAATCGACCATGCTGAGTACCAGTAGGTCCACTCGGGTCTCTAGACCCCCAATAGATATCATACACGACCTATACACACGGTCCACAACAACAGTATCGCACACCGGAGTCGACACATGAACAGAGGTAACTAGAGACTCACGGGGCATATCCAGAAAACGGGCAAAATATGAAGAAACATAGGAATATGTAGAACCAAGGTCAAATAAAGCCAAAGCATCTCGGCAACAGACTGAGACAATACCTGCGATCACAGCATCGGAGGCCATAGAATCTGGCCTGGCTGGAAATGCATACATACGGGCCTGACCTCCACCTGCTCGACCTCCCCCTCTAGGGCGGCCTCTATCTGACTGACTACCACCCCTGGTTGCCTGGGCGGGTGGTGAAATAACTGGAGCTGAAGTTGAGGACTGGCCCCTCTACTAAGAAGAACCACCGGGACGACGGGGACACTGCCTCCAAATGTGCCCAAACTCTCCACACTCAAAACAACTCCCTGGAGCTAGAGGCGGGAACTGATAGAAACCTCTGGCACCAGAACGGCCACTGGAAGACTCATTCATAGAAGAACCCTGAACTGGTGGTGCTCGAGCTGCACTCTGAGTTGGGAGGGCACCAAATGAAGTACAGCCTGGCTGAGAACCACGGGGACCATGCCCAGAAGGTGCACCACCATAAGCTGGGCGGACTGACTGAGGAGGCCTGAATGAACGGCCTCTACCATGCTGAAACTGTCCCCTGTAGGGAGTACCACTAGAACTGCCCGATCCACGAGGCCTCTTGGCCTCCCTCTCTTCCCGCTCCTGGCGGCGAACCAACTCAATATCTCGAGCAATGTCAACAACATGCTCGAATGAAGCATCTAATACTCTCTCCCGAGTCATAAATAGGCGGAGCTCATAAGTCAGGCCATCCACGAACCTCCTAACCCTCTCCCTATCAGTAGGGACCAACTCGGTAGCATGACGAGCCAACTCCGAAAATCGCATCTCATACTGCGTCACTGATCGCTCTCCCTGACGCAACTGCTCAAAAAGCCTGCGTTGATCCTCCCTGTGAGACTGAGGTACATACTTCTCCAAGAAGATAGTGGAGAACTGCTGCCAGGTGAGGGGTGCTGAATCAACAGTCCTACGCCTCTCAAAAGACTCCCACCAAATGAAAGCAGCACCAGAAAACTGAAATGTAGCAAATGAGACTCCACTGATCTCCATAATCCCAACAGTACGCAGCATCCTCTGGCACTTATCTAGAAATCCCTAGGCATCCTCGCCCTCAGCACCACTGAATGTCGGAGGCTGTAGTCTGCTAAATCTCTCCAGTTTACGTTGCTCGTCCTCTGGCATAGCCGGAACCACGAAGTCCCCAACTGGAGCAACTGGCTGGGCTGGAACCACCCCCGTTATCTGATGGCCCTGAGTAGTAGTGGAAACTGCCTGAGCAAGGGTGGTACACACCGTCAAGATCTGGGCCAAGGTCTCCTGAAGACCTAGAATAACAATAGGCACTGTCGGTGCCTGAGCCTGCCCCACTGGAGTATCTGTGGCGGGGATCTGACCCTAAACAGTAGGGGGATCAATTGGCACTACCCTAGCTGCTGCACGGGCTGGCCCCTACCTCTACCACGGCCTCGACCTCTCGCTGGTCTAGCTGGTGGCTGATCATCCTGATCGGTAGCACGAGTCCTCACCATCTGTGAGAGAAGGAAACGGCAGAAGTTTAGATTTCCGGAATCGCAACAATGGCACGACATAATTCAAGAAAATGAGACTGTTCCCAAGGGTTCCGCAACCTCTCGAAGATAAGTACAGACGTCTCCGTACCGATCCGGGAGACTCTACTAAATCTGCTCATGACTGTTGAGTCCTATGTAACCTAAGCTCTGATACCAACTTGTCACGACCCCAAATCCTAAACCAGCCGTGATGGCGCCTATCGTGGAACTAGGCTAGACAATAATCACATATTTACAGTTTCTTTCCAAAATCCCAACCATTTTTAAAGCATTTCATAAAGTATATAGAATTTACTAAATACATTAGGCCAACAAACAGTTAAACAGTCCAACCAACCCCAAAACCCGGAGTCAACATGTCATGAGCATCTAAGGGAAGTAAAAGGTATACTATTATAATACAAAACCTCCGAACGAATAGCTAGATACAACAAAGAAGGGAGAACAGATATGCTGCAGACACTGAACAACTACCTTTATATCCCGAACTCCGGCTCCTCACGGAATAGATAGTTAATGCTCGGTATCTGCACATGAATCTGCACACAAGGGTGAAGGGAGTAATGTGAGTACACCAACTCAGTAGTAATGAAAATAAATCAAGTCTAAGCGGCAAGAAACACATAAAAATCAATATCATCAATTCACAATATACACAGTCTTTCTTTCCAACAATATATACATAGATATATGAAATCATCATGCCTTAAACCAACTTCAGAAAAATCCTTTGAAACATATGTTTTTCAACAATTTCAAACCGAAATATTTAGTATAAAAATGAAATAAATCATAAGTAGCCCCTCGGGAAAAAACATGAATCATCCATCGCCCATCGGGCAGAACATCACTCAACACCTCACAACCACTCAGTATCAACCCCTCGGGCAACCTCATTGTCACTCATGCCTCCCAATCACTCATCACTCGGTACTCAGCACTCAGCACTCAGTAGGTACATACGCTCACTAGGGGTGTGTACAGACTCTGGAGGGGCTCCTTCGTCCGAAGCGCTAATATCAAGTCACCTCGTGGCGTACCATGTCCTCACAATCAGGCTCTCGGCCTCACTCAGTCAGAACCTCTCAAAAGCCCCTCGGGCTTATCAATAAAACGGGGTACTCGACCCAAAACATCATTTTATATCTTAAAATAGTGTAAACCAGGCTGGGTTTCGAAAAGAGTAAGCACAATGTGATTGAGTGTAAATCATCAATAAACAGTAAGGAAATAGCAGTAAAAAGCCCCCAAAGGGTCTAAGCAAGTCGGCACGAGGCCCAAAACATGGTTTATAGCCCAAATATAGCAACAGTCTTTAGAACACAGTTTAACATATGATTTAGAATAAAATACGCAACTCAATAGTTGCCGCGGAGAGGACCAAGTCCAATCCAAAAAATCAGTGCACGTCACATACTCGTCATCCGACATGTGCGCCATTCTAAAAAAAACAGTGAGAAATATGTAGTCCCGAGTTTCATACCCTCAGGACAAGATTTATAACTATTACTTACCTCCACCGGACCACAACACTAATCCGCGATGCTCTTACCCCTCAAATTGGCTCCCGATTGCTCCGGATCTAACCAAAACCAGTTTAACATTATCAATATATGCTAAAGGAACACAACCCAATCGAAAACTATAAATTTATACAAAAATCTCGAAATTCGGCCAAACCCGAGCCACGGGTCCACGTCTCGAAATTCGATAAAATTTACATCACTAGAAATCTCGTCCTCCCACGATTCTACACATACCAAGAACACCACAATCAGACCACAATTGCCTACCCAAATCGCCAAAAGAATTTTCCAAACCTCCTCCCATTTTTTCCAAACTTTTCCTACTTTAATCCTTCAAATTACAAGCTTAATCCGAACAAAATAGCATAGAAACGACTTTTATAATCCGGGAACTTACCTCCACTGAAGACCCTCGAATTCTTTCTTCAATTTTCCCTCAAATAAGCTCCAACTGCATGCAACAATGGTAGAATAACCAAAATTTCGCGGAGGCACTCTTTTATACTGTTCTGCCCAGCTAATCTGCACCGGCGGACCTTTCCTCTCACCTGCGGTCCCAGGTGCGCACCTGCGAAATCCCACTAGCAGACCAAATTCTCGCACATACGGCTTCGCAGGCGTGGCAACTCTTCGCACCTGCGGACTCCTCCTGCTTAGCCTCCTTTTGCACCTGCGCATGGACCTTCGCACCTTCAGCTGCCCATCCGCAGGTGCGGCCACACCAATAGCTTTACACCAGCAGCCATTTGCTGCAATTTCTTAAGTTCAAACCCCCGCCAACCATCCGAAATCAATCTCGAGCCCCTCGGGGCCCCAACCAAACATACCAACACACCCCATAGCATCATTCAAACTTAGTCGAGCTTTCGAAACACCAAAAACAACATGAAAACACCAAAATTACATCAAATTCAAACCTATGAACTTTGAAACTTCTAAATTTCGCAAAAGATGCCAAAACCAACCAAAACACATCCGATTAACCTGAAATTTTGCACACATATCTAAAATGACATTACGAACCTGCTCCAACTTCTGGAATCGCATTTTGGCCCCGATAGCCTATTTTCCACTGCCGACCGAAAATCGCCAAAAATTAATTTTCGCCAATTCAAGCCTAATTCTACACCGGACATCAAAACTTCATTCCGAACACACTCCAAAGTCCTAAATCACCTAACGAAGCTATCCGAGCCATAAAATCCACATTCCGAGGTCGTTTACCAATAAGTCAACTGTCAGTTGACTTTTTCAACTATTAGTCTACTTTAAGAAACTAAGTGCCCCAATTCTCATCATGACCACTCCGAACCCAAACCAACTGACCCAACACAACATAAACATGCTAAGCAATATATGATAAAGCATAAATGGGGGAAACGGGGTTAATCTCACGGAACGACCGGCCGGGTCGTTACAATATGTTAGCAATTTCCTCATTATTAGACTCTTACTCATCACTCCATGCTCCGAAAGATTTCTTCTTTTGCATGTTTCTGCTGAGCTTCTTCTTCAGTTCAGGACAGTCAGCTTAAATGTGACCAAACTTTTCACATTTGTAGCACCTTCCATCATTTTTATCAACTTCATTGCTTATCCTTCCTTTCCTTAAGTTAGGCTTCCCTATTCATCTATACTTATTTTTCCTCATCATACTTGTTACAACTTGAGAGAGCATGGCAATGTTTTCGTCTTGTTCTCCTCCTTCTTCTTCCTCTTCTTTTTCTGGTTCAGCCACAGTTGCCTTAAAAGCAACAATTTTCTTCTTCTCTTGAATTTGTCTATCCAAGTGGGTTTTCTCAAAAGCAATTAGATCACCTCTGAGGTCATCATAGGAAATTTTGTCCAAATCTTAACATTCCAAACCAATAATTTTTGGTTGCCAAACCGTAGGTAAACTCCTGAAAATCTTTCTAACCTGCTCACCACTATTGATAGGTCTACCAAAAGACTTGAGATATTCAAGAATTTTGCTGAACCTGAAAAACATCTCTTCCATTGATTCTCCATCCTTCATTTGAAATAACTCGTAATCCCGAACTAGAAGATTTATTCTAGTTTCTTTTACTTTGTTGGTTCCTTCATAAGCGACCTCCAGTTTGTCGCACATCTCTTTAGCAGTTTCACAACTTGACATCTTTTCATATTCTTCTCCACTGATAGCATTGTACAACACATTTTTTCTTTTAATTTCTTTTAATTTTGTTTATTTAACAATAAACTTACATACTTTCCTCCCTAGTTATGGTGGGCGCACAATCCAAGATTATGTGCTTAGTAGAAGTTTCATAATTAAAAAATAAAAAAATAAAAGGTGATGCTTGACATTAATATATTCACCTTTGCTTTTATTTCTTAGATAAACTGATGTCCACAGTGAGCCATTCCACAAGAAGTACAACATCGATCAGAATCAGTAAGTGCAAATGACTCATAAAATCTATCAATTGGTATCATCACTGCGGTTGGTAGAATAAGGGATGAAGTTAGAAGAAAAAGTGAAGACCTGCAGGAATCCATCGAAATAAAACCCGAAAAATCAGGAGAGATAAAACTATGCACGCAACATGATTTCAACCAGATGCCAAACGAAACAAAAAAATAATTGAAAGAAACATCAACCCTAACAAACAGAAAAATCAACACAAAGAGACCCCAAAAACCAAAAGATTGAAACAAAAAAGATTAACATAAACCTACTTCAACGGAAAGTAATCTGACTCTTTGTTTGCAATTCTTTTCTTGTAGCCGTAATCGTAAAATTCAACTTCAAAATTGATACCTTTCGGGTTTTTGGGTAAAGCTAGAAGATGAGAAGAAGGTGTGGTAAGGAGAGTGCGGAGGAACCGTGAATCCGTAGGTTTAGAGACTCCTAAAAGAACTAATTTACCAAAAAAGGCTCAAAGTTGGTTTTATTTTCTGGAATCATTAATCCAACTTATGTAATAAACCCATAAAGCAAGGGCAAAAGGGTGTCGGTGATAATAAAGTGTTTGGTTTGGTCATGCCAAGATGATGTAATATTTGAAGCTATAATTATTTTGTTAATTAGCGTTTTACCAAGGACTAGTAGTACAAATCATGAGCTTTTAAGATTAGAATTTACAAAGCTAGTATGAAATAAATACATCATCTGTTCGAAATGTACATAAACAGATTTCTATAATTCTAAGGCTACCATAAACAAGAGGCTAGCTATAAGCGGAACGCAGGTGCATCTTCAAGTCCAGCTCCCGTTGATCACAGCAACGTCAGCAACCAACATCTGCACGCAAGGTGCAGAAGTGTAATATGAGTACAACTGACCACATGTACTCAATAAGTAACAGATCTAACCTTAGGTTGAAAGTAATGGCGATCTGGGACAAGGTTTAGAGTCCAACTCCAATAACCAGCCATAGTCCATAATAACATCATAAAAGGGTACATGAAAATAACTCAGAGGTAAGATGCTCAACTCGTTCGCAGTTACAAAAAAATAGACATGATTTTCAAGTATAACAGTAAATCCCAGATCTTTCACTAAAAACCCAAAGCATATGGGTAAGTTTGAAAACTGTAATTTGTCCAAAAAAGCTTTCAACAATAAATAAGATGTTTTATTTTCAAATAGCATGAGGAAATCACATCTTTATGCCTACATGTGAAGATACAGATAAAATCATGAATGTCACCAAAATTGGGTAGTAGAAGGAAATGCATTTTTATGCAAGTATCTCAAGTACGCATGTCAAATGCAATGCATCCCAGTGATGAATTCATGTGCTCACGCTCTCTGAGTACTCAATCTCATTGTCTCGCATTCTCTCTCTCTCACCATGCTCAATCACTCAGCACACTCAATCACTCAACACTGTGCAATAGGATCCACATCTAGTCATAAGTCCCGTTGCAGCGTGCAACTCGATCCACATATATATAGCCATAAGTCCCGTTGCGGCGTGCAACTCGATCCACATATATAAAGTCATAAGGCTCGTTGCGGTGTGCAACCCGGTCCATATATATATATAGACGCATATAATCAACTGCGCTCATTGGGGGTGTGTACAGACTCAAGGATGGGCTCTTTCAGCCCAGGCGCTATCATCCACACGGACAACTCACGTGCTATAGTATTAAGCAAATAACTCAACAGCAAAGAACGACCAATATGGGTCCCACTGGTACCAGTGTATATCCGAAACATGATTTCTAGAATCAATTACAGTCACCTCAACACTAATCACATAATACGTAATTCGGGATTTCATACCCTCAGCACCAAGTTTAAAAGTGTTACTTACCTTGAACAAGTCGAAAGATGCTCCAAGAGTGCCATCCCGCACGTACTGACCTTCGAACGGCTCGAAACTAGCTAAAAGCAACTCAAATACATAAAATAAAGCCCAAGGAAACAATTCCAAATGGTAAAGGTCGAATCCTTAATCAAAAGTCCAAAATCGACCAAAAAGTCAAGACCCAGACCCGCGCCTCGGAACCAGACAAAAATTGTAAAATCCGAAAATCCATTCGATTACGAGTCCAACCTTACTAGTTTCACTCAAATCCGATTCCAAATCGATGTTCAAAACTCAAAAACTCACTCTATGAAACTTTAGGCGAAAACCCTTAGTTTCTCTTTTGGAACCCTCAATCAAATGCTGAAAAAGAAGATAGATTCGTAAAACATAATAAAAAATCAGTAGAGAACACTTACTCCAATCCATATGGTGAAAATCGCTTCAAAATTCGTCACAATCTGAGCTCCATAGCTCTAAATATGCAAAAAAATATGAAACCTTCAAAATAGAGTACTTATACATTGTTCCAGGGGTACCTTTCGTGATATCGGTCACAAACATTGCTATCGCGATGACAAAATTTTGTAGGAAAATATTTATCTTATGCGATCGTGTCCATCTCCTCGCGATCGCGAAGAACAAACTTCCATTTAACCCTTCCCAACTCTTCTCAGACAGTCTGTGATATATTGACCATAAAATTTTGTGCAAAACTCCAAATGACAAACAGTTAGATTTTCTGATAACAAGACACAAAGAGCTACAACTTTTATTTTTGGATCATCTCCAAATCTCTTATAGATTGCAAGTTATAAGTTTTCAAAGTCGAGTCAGTGCAGCAGAGATTTTTTTCTATGCGATTGCGAGAACGCTTCTGCGATTACGATTCACAGCTCCATTTTTCCTATTTTTCTCTTTGCTAACGCGACCAAATCCACACGTTCGCAAAGTACACCTTTGTAGCCAAAAATCAACAACTAAAAATGGCCTAAAATGGTTCGAAACCACCCCTAAACTCACCCGAGCCCCTCAGAACTTTGTCCTAACATACCAACAAGTCCCAAAATATAACACGAACCTATTCGAGGCCTCAAATCACACATAGCAACATCAAAACCATGAATCGTCGATCAACTCTTAAGTTGATAAACTTCGAACGAAGCGCCTGATTCAAACCTAACCAATCCGGAATGAACCCAAATTTTGCACACAAGTTTCAAATGACATATCGACCCTATTCCAACCCCCAGAACAATATCCGAACCCGATAACATCGAACTCAACTCTCGGTCAAACTTATTAACATTCCTAACCTTCAAATTTTCAATTTCCGTCAATGAGTGCCAAAATCTTCTAGAAATATCCAAATGCGAATTCGCGCACATGTAAGTCCAAAATCACCATCCGGACCTAACGGAACCTTCAAAACTCCGATCCGAGATCAAATATTCAAAAGTCAAACTTGGTCAACTTTTCCAACTTAAAGCTTCCTAGTTGAGAATCATTCTTCCAAACTAATTCGGAATCACCCAAAAACTGAAACCGACAATACACGCAAGTCATACTACATCATGCAGAGCTACTCATGCCCTCACCACCGAGCAAAGTGCAAATGCTCAAAACGACCGGTAGGATCGTTACACATATTTGGTATGCACTTGTGTCCCTCTTAGTTATATTGCATTGTAAAAATAGTACTTGATAAAATTAACGAGTAATTAATTAGCAATTTCAGATTTTTGTTAAAGTTTTTTCTCAATTTGGTTATCTTCTAATTACATTTACACTTATTAGCTAAAACATTAAAACTTTTCCAATTATACTTAAAATTTCAGATTTGGTTGATGTTAATGCCCTTGGAAAGTTTAATATTCATTATTTTAATTTATTAAAACATTCCTATTCAAGTTAAATTTTAAATTTGACCCGAGTTAATTCGAACTCGTAGAGCTTGATGAATTTCTAAACACATTAAATTATTTTCCTATTTTATTTATTTTAAAGATTCTGGTACTTACTTTCTAATCACAACTTGGTAAATTTTAGTAAGTTTGATAAAATATTTACTTTTTTAACTTAAAAGTTTAAAATTCTTTGATTACTTCCATTTATAATATTTGGCTAAAAATTTATTATGATGAAGCATTGATATATATAAATAGCCATGAAATTCTATTTCTCATAACTATCATTTCTTACAGAAAACTATTCATCAATAAGCTTTATATTATACTCCTTTCTTATAATTTTATTAGCGATGGAGGGTAAGAAGACTAGAGGACGACAAAAGATTCCAATGAAAAAGATAGAAAGTGAACATGACCGCTATGCGACATTTTCAAAGCGTCGTTCGGGTCTATATAAAAAGGCCAGCGAACTTGTTAAGCTATGCAATGTTGACGCTGGAATTGTACTCTTTTCCCCTACCGGTAAACCTTTCTCATTTTTTCATCCTACATCTGAAGCGGTTATTGATCGTTTTTTAAATCCTAATATGCAATTAAGTGAAAGCACTAGCCTAGTTGCGGCTCATGCACGAAACAAAGTGAATCAACTCAACAATAGGAAGGACGTGTTTGACAACATAAAAGAAGTTGCAAGTGCTCAGTCTCTCCTACTTGACAACAGGAAAGAAAACGACCAAAGATACTGGTGGAAGTCAATTGAGCAGTTTAATGCGGATGAAGTAACAAAGTTTGAAGCTTGGTTGAGTAAAACCGTTTTTAACATGAAAAATCGTTTGGAGCAGTTGGAAAATGAGGCTTAATCTTCGTCTTCTTCATAGGCTTCTCTAGAAAATACAGATAATTAATGCACCTGATGCTTAAGTTTAAATTCCTATTACTAGGTGAGACTTTTTATTTTGTACTTTTTAGTTTGTTTTGATGATGCTACAAATTGTATTCTGCTAAGATTTCCATTATTAATATATGATAATTCTACTTTTACTATATGTTTTCTTCGATATGAATTAGGTTTTGTTATTTTTGTATAACCTGGCTAAGGGTTTCATTCACTTCTATAGGTATTAATGTAGACATAGATCTATAATCAGAAAAAAATATTTAAATGTGTTTTGCTTGTGAAAAAAAAGGAGATTTAGATCTGAAGACAAGAAGAAAAACACAGTTGTGAAAAAATAAATTGTACATTATCTTCCAATAAGCAGTGGCGGATTTGAAGTCATCGGTGTTTGCCGAAAAAAATTCCAGATGAAGAGGGAAAATGAGTTTAGTTGTGGGTGCTCATTCAATGTTTATCTAAAACTTTTTAACTATAATAGCTTATGTAAATCTATTAAATTTGGTCAAAGGCAATGGGTGCTTAAGCACCTATATGCAGATCCGCCACTGCCAATAAGGCCTTCTAATATGCATTATAATTAAAAGGAATAACACATATATATATATGAGTTCATCCAAAATTCTCGTGTCTAAAAAATCTTTGTTTCTTCTTAACCTTTGTCACGATCCAAAAATCACTAGTCGTGATGACACCTAACTCGATCCGCTAGGTAAGCCAACTAACAGAAAATACAATCCAAAAGAGATTATAGGAAAATAGTAAAGAATTAGCTGAACATTTACAAATTGACCCAAGAACTGGTAGTACGACTCATGAGCTTTTAAGATTTGGAATTTACAAAACTGGTACAAATAATTACACAATATGTTTGAAATTTACATAAACAAATGGTGTTGGGCATATTTTCATATATTTTTATACTATTTATTCCATGTTTTTACCATTTTTTTTTATTGTATTTTATATTATATATGCCCAACTAAGTTAAGAATTTAATTATACACTAATTGAGTGTTGATGTAATATTTTTAGGAATAAAGAATGTCAAAATTCGAGACAAAAGGAAAGTTGAAAATTTTTGGTCTTGTTGGGCGAAACGTAACGAGCAGAAGAGAAAAATGGAGCAACTTTGATTGTTGAAGTTGATGCATATGGCGTTAAGGAATAAACAAGCATCTGACAAGGCAACTTTGACTCCTAACTTAATTGTTTTGTCCCAAGCATTATGTACTTCGTATAAAAGCACTAGTTAAATTCTTAGAAGGGGAGGGAGGCGGCAGACTCACTGGATCCAGCGCCACGGTCAGCGCTGGGCACCGTGTGACGGGATTTTATCCAAGTTTGCCCGAAACAAGGTTATTTCGGCTTTACTCGGTTTCAACTCGTATAAAAGGGGTCCTAAACTTAATTTGGAGGAGATCCAACATACTTTGAAGGAGAATTCACGTGAGGAACACACGCAACGCTTGGAGGAGGCTTCCGTAGAGTTATTACTTGAAATGAGGGCACAAGATGCCGATATTAGGATTCAGATACTGGGACCCGTGAATGGTGATTTTGTCCGAGTTTCGGTACCTCGTGGAGATGATTAAGAACTTGATGTAAACATAGTCAAAATTGTTGAGTCCTTACTTGATCTTATTGTATATTTACATTCCGGATTTAGTTGTGTTTCACTTACTCTTTCGTGCTATTTTTTACGATTTCTCCGCTGTTACTTTTTATTCCTTTCCTTATTGAAGTTATTGTATTGTTAGTCTTATTGTGTAGCCCTTATGTAAATGTCATAATCCGTTGTCCTATATTTATATTTGTTCATCTCTTAGACTAGTGGGTGTCTTGACTAGTCCTCGTCACTACTTCACCGAGGTTAGTTTTGATACATACTGGGCACCGCTGTGGTGTGCTCATATTACACTTAGGCACATTTTTGTGCAGATTCCATGTTTCGCGTAGCCGGCCGATCCATAGTTAGCAGCGCGGTTGGTATAGGTAAAACCACTACAGCGTTCGCAAGTTTCGGAGTCACCGTCGTATTCTTTTTGTTCATACACTGTTGTAGTTATTTCTAAACAGTGGTATTTAGGAGTTATAGTGTAAACTTCTGTAAAGTTTGTGACTTGTACTACCGGGTTTTGAGAATATATTTATTACATAAAGAATTCATTTAAGAAAATATTAGATGTTATTTATTATTGTTGTTATTCCGTAAATGTTAGGTTTACTTAGTCCTTAAAGCTAGGTGTCATCACGATACCCAACAGAAGAGAAATTGGATCGTGACGTCTAGATTAGTGAATTATTCACATATTGCTTGGTATTTATCTCACATTGCGGACATATTCTGGTAATTGCAGCTATAATATGATACTACATCCATGTTGGAAGTATGGAATTTGATGAACTCGATTAAATTGTACATTCAAACTGATAATTACGCGTGTCAAAATTGAGGAAAGGTCTTGCTTGGTTGAGTTGAAAGAGAAATTTTAATTATCATTCCATGTGCATAGAACTTCCTCTCTCCAATGGATTTGTTGTTATATTCTATCAATAATCCGTCTTTACAGATACACTGATAAAATAAATTCATGTATATGCTACTCT
Source organism: Nicotiana paniculata (assembly GCA_005239505.1). Taxonomy (NCBI): domain Eukaryota; kingdom Viridiplantae; phylum Streptophyta; class Magnoliopsida; order Solanales; family Solanaceae; genus Nicotiana; species Nicotiana paniculata. The sequence goes on from MDKI01202004.1 coordinate 26,193, forward strand.
TTAGACGTTGAATTTACAGGAAGTATATATAAAGAGAGAGATAAGATTGTTGAAATATTTTTGGGAATAACCAGCTATAATTTAGTCTAGGATTTTGTTTTCTGTTTGTGTTGATAAGTTGCAAGTGCTCTGGATAAAAGGTATATGATTTTTAGAAGCTTTAATATATATCAGTTAAAAGGTATACTATTCGTGATAACACTTAACCCAACCAGCTAGGTAAGTCAATTAACAATTATCCAATTTAATGAAATTTTTTTTAGATAAATAAATGATAAAATAACTGAACCTTAATACATCTCCCAAGGACTGGTAGTACAAATCATGAGCTTCTAAGATTTAGATTTTTACAAAAATGAATTGAAATAAACACAACATCGGTTTCAAATAAATACACATTGTAAAAATCACTGTTCGGTTTGATTTGTAAAAATCACTGATTCGGTTTCAAACTGAACAGTGATTTTTACAATGATTTGTGGGGTTGAAAAATTAATTTTTATTATTTAAAAACCAGAAAATTGGACTTTTAGTGAACAATGGCATAAATAGGTTAAAAGTATAACGTTAGTGGCATGGATAGACCGACCTTTTAACGGATGGCTTAGATAAGCCATTTCCGTTAGTTAAGTGACATTTTTAGGCCTTTTCCGATTATATATTAACAGCAAAATACGTTATAATAAATTGATTTACTTCATTGCTATACGGATTGAGCAAGAGCCATAACCAATTGAACTCATAAATGCTGGAACCATATGAATTGTGGATCATTTAAAAGAATCGTGAAAAATCAACTCAAACTCAAGATATTACAAAGGTTTTGTTATGATATTATCATGCATTTGTAAGTCTATATTTAGGAGGCTAAATCCTGAACTCTTGCTGTATTTAGTGCCCTATATGTGTCCTATCACTTCTTTATTTCAAGCATTTCTGTTTCTTACTTAAAAACATGAACAATGGGTGATAAGAAGTTTGATTGTTAACCATCTAATACTTAGTTTAGTACTCATTTTCTGCTATTTTGATAACTAATTGTGTAAGTCAAAGCTCAATTACCAATAAATATCTGTTCTCGATATTATCGAGCATTAAACAAGAAACATATCGCCTTCGAGACCTGAAACAACCAACAAAAAGTACCCCACTACTCCTATCGAAGCACATCAATTCCATGACAAGTTGTACGAATCAACTGTTCCAGCTAAAATAATGATCATCTAAAAATATTATGACTTTTTTAAGTTAATATTGTTGTAGTACATTATATATTAATATAAAATCAATTCACTTGACCATATTGATATTTGAAGGATAATTAACCTGGCCATAAAAAAAACTAACACTTCCTTTCTCATCTTCGGCGTTTTTTTCAGATTTCCTACTCTTATGTACATTACTGCGTGAATTTTCCTCCTTAATAGATACCACTAACTGAAGACTAAGTAGTGGTTTGCAATTTTCATCCCATCCAATATTATACTTCTTTCTGATGCAAGAGAACATCTTACATGGGCAAAAGTCAAACGACTCATAGAAGATTGAAGACTTATCAGGTGTTATACTAATCACACAAAATTTTGCGCACACAAGCAGCAAGAGAACATCTGCTTTTTGTGGGGTTCATATCTCCTCAAAATTTTGATAGACAATAACTGAGCTTACCAATAGTATCAAGTGATTGAAGGACCAAACAGATAATGCATACCTGCAAAGTCCAATGAGGATAGAAAATAAAAAATCAACCTTAAAACAAGAGTTATTGATACAAACAAATGCAGAAATATAGATAAATCAATGGCATAGATGTAGTACCGAGCAATTTCAATCGATTGAAACTTCAATGGCCAGTAAGAAAGAGATAGAATGTAGATTGTACTCTGTAGATGACGATAGCGCAGAACACATAGAATGCAAAAGTAAAGACATTACAAGGAGGAATTAGGGCTCAAACTTTCGTTGTTTAAGAAGACAGAGACCATATTCAAATGACCCCAAAAGGCTTTTAAAAAGTCGTAAAAAGAAACCAAAAGTACTCGTGTAGCACTAAATGAGCTAAAAACGAATTCAAGAAAAGTAAGTTTTGTAGGAAACAGATCAATCGTGGTAACATGTGAAGAAGCCACAGCTTGTTCATTCTTATGCTTTTCTCCTGTCATATGGATGAAAGTGAAAATTACTTGTAAGATTAACTTCAACACATCCTCAAGTGTAGTTCGAAATTCAAAGTTGAAAGATCACCAAGATATAAATTTATATCACCCGTAAACGATGATCAAAAGCTGCTGGCAATGGACTATCATCAAAATCAAAGGGAATAGAATTATCAAATAGTAAGAAAATAGAGCGATCAAGAACTTTTTCATATAAATCCTGGCATATAAATATACCACAAGTCATGTATCAAAACGCAAGGAGTTGTATATATTTAAGCAGCGAGGAAATGGATGCAACTCTCATTTTTTTGGCATAGAAAGGATGCTACAGTTATTCAAAACAAATTAAGTTAGGTGGAAAGTGAAACAACAACAGGATCTTAAGGATATAAATCATGTCCTAAGCGCAGAACTTAAAGTTAATGGTTACCTGTCTCTATACATGGGGAAAATGCCATATATCACCTCAAGATTTCCAAATCATCAAAAATGGAAGAAATTAGTAGATGAATAGATCACTAAGGAGAAATTGCAAGTTTATATAACAAGATAGCAATTACTATCAAAATGGAAAGCAGTGGACCTATATAGCTAATGTACACAACAAAAGCAATAACATCAGTCCCTTGGTTGATGTTTAAAACTGACGTCAAATGTTAATTGTCGTCTAAAGAAGATCAATCACAAGGAACATCAACAAGCTAAATGTTGCAGAATAAGAAAAAGAGAAAAGCAGAAGTATGCCAAACATAAGCCTCAAATAGCATAGTCCAAAGGTTACCTGGTGCTTTAGCATCAAATCCCAGTAATCTTCTAGTAACTCTTCCAGCTGTGGAGATTCGGGTTGAGGATCAACATAAGTGAACATATAAGTGGTTCGGTCCCTGGTACCCGAGCCAACAGGAAATGCCTGAAGACCTGCAAGAAGAAAAGTATATCCATCAGCTCATCTTCATAACTCTTTGTGACTTAAGTAATACCTCCAAATTTATCTGTTAACAAAAAACGCAAGATACTCCCTCCAACCACCACCATCATTATCTTAAACCATCTCAAAATATTTAATTTCTTTATGACTATATCATTGTCAGTTAGTTTTAAAATAAAAATATCCTTGCTATGTCACCGAAAGAATTCTAGAATCTTGTGGTTTTTATGTTTGAAAAATTGTGTACTTGGGTTTAGGATTTTGGTCTTTTTATCTCAGCCTCTTCATTCTTGTAAGTCGTAGGTTGGCCAAATCAAACACAAGTCATATGAGGTTAAGCACAAACTTAATTAATTACAAATGTAGAAGCAGTTTTGTAATTCAATAAGAACTAACAGTTGCGGTACGTCATTCACTAAAATATTTGCATTTCTGCAGTTTCTTGTAGAGTTCATTCTTGGTAGCATATTTCAGGATCAAATACACACGTTTTTGCATTAGTAAGTAGGATCATCAGCCTCCTGAAAGTTCTTCTTAACACCCAAAATTGAGCACATTATCAAACAAATCAGAGCTCCGTGTAAACCCAGAAAAAAGTTATTTCCTCTCTTCTCCATTTTCAGAAGAAGCATAAGCAAACATGGTTTCTTCTCAACAACATTTGCTGATCGAAGAATAGTAGAAAGCAAGCAGAGTTAATAAGAAGAGCATAAGGTATAGCATAAATCATCCATCTTATCGCTTGTACTCGTGTGTTTACCTTCGAGTTTTGCATGTGGAATGCTTTGGACTACCCGTACTTTTTTTGTAATAGGCACGAGTCATATTGAATGTCTGCCTTTTTGTAATAGGCATAGTTTATGGAACAGGGCCCTCCTACCCTCAAAAGTTGATAGGACAGAAATTTGAATGATGCGTCGCCGGCACGATGGCCGTGCGATCCGTCGAGTTATCATGAATCATCGCAGCAACGGGCAAAGCCCGCGTCGACGACGAAGCGAGGACACGTGGGACACAACTACAACTTTTGGTTCACCCTGCGTGTCGAACGCGAGGGGTGAAAGGCAACCGATTGTGCTTGATAATGCCCGGGCATTAGCCATGCAACACAGAAAACCGATGGGGTGCTTGATAAACGGTCGTGTTTTTTTTGTGAGTGGGATTAACGGGTGACGTGGCGTGCTCCCGTTGATTCAATGAGAATGGCATGGATTGCCAAGTTGGAAAATGATGCGATGTTTGGACTAGGTTAATTCCGGCTTGGGCCTAGTATTTTGGCTAGTTTAATTTAGGGAATAGCTATTCATTTTTAATGAAGAAATTGTAATTGTAGTCTTTCAGTTTTTAACCCTTTTAAAATTAATTTAAATAAACTTCATTGTGTTCACCTATACAACACAATGAATCATATGATTACAAAAAGTAATTTTACTTTCTTGGAGACACTAAGAGCAACACCATAGCCACCAACATCAACTAATAATAACCAAATTACAAATAAAATCCTTTGAAGGAGCTCCAACAGGTAGAACGAAAAACTCTAATGTGTCATAACCAACTTATAACGCGATGGAAAAAAAATGGGAACATGTAACTACAAATAAAATTATGTTATCAAGTTACTTTAACCTTTTACAATCTCATCTAACTACTTCACAAATTAAAATATTCACTAACACTATAATTACACACATTTAATTAAAATGATCAATGAAAAAAGAAAAAAGGTCACTCTTGAGTGAGCTCTCAAGACACCTTAACAAGTTGGCCACAAAGAAGTATATCTTTACAGCAATGCCCTTCGTCGTCCAAGAGGACCTTCACTTATTATATAGGTAAATATATATATACACATTATATATATATTCATTTAAAGAGAAAAAGAATACAGCTATTACTTACTTAAACGATTGAATTTGAATCATGAATCTAGTCAGAGTTATATCATGCACTCATGATTGTAAGTTGGAACGATGTTGGTGTCTTAATTGATCCAATGTGTATACCGAAGTACAAAGAGCAACTGCTAAAAATGCCAATCATCTTAATTGATGTAAAATATACCACAGTCAAGTTTTCCTCACTATTCTTTCTAACAAAAACATAACACTGAACAAATAGAGTGAGAAAGTGAACCTCTTCCCATACCACAGCCCACATTATCCAATCACGACCACCATACAATGAATGAAGCCTCGGAAATGAAACTCACATATCAAGAACTTGATCAACTCTGTAGTAGCATAGACAAACCTAAAGAAGCAATGACACACTCAATTAATCATTACAATGTCAAGGTAAGTTTTCACAACACTCTCTCACCACTTCCACCAATAACGGTCACTCAACTCGAAATAGATTTTCTTGAAAAATTAATCTTAGACGATGAAAACTCCGACCCATTCCATCATCCATTTTTCATCCCCATATCCTCAGATGACATACACCGGCTCTACCGTCCTTGGCACCAAACCATCATCATTAAACTTTTAGGCAAAAAAATGTCCTACACAAACCTTAAAGTCAAACTAAACTCACTTTGGCAACTTAACGAAGCACTCCGTTTAATTGATCTAGGGTATGACTATTACCTAATTAAATTTCAACACTCAGAAAATTTTAGTAAAATACTTCACCATGACCCTTGGTTTATTGGATCACAATACCTTACTATTGGCCAATGAGAACCCAAGTTTAACCCAACTTTGGCTTACACAAACTACACTACCGTATGGATCCATCTACAGAAACTTCCTACTGAATACTATGATTTACAAATCCTTCAGAAAATAGCGGTGTTTATTGGTACACTCATTAAAATAGACACATGCACAATGCACACTTCTAGAGGCCGCTACGCAGACTTGGATATTAGCTCTATTAGGAAAAACCCTCCCTATTGAAATTCTCCTTGGTACACATACTCAACTCATTTACTATGAAAATTCTTCAATGATTTGCACTAAATATGGCAGTTTAGGTCACAATCTTTATTATTGACCAACCACTACCACTACTTCTACCTCGTCCCAAGCCCAAAATAACTCATCCACGCCCATATGCGATGTATACCAACCCAACCCATGGAAAACAGTCACATATCCAAAAAATAAAAAATTGAAAAAAATTCTTTGCCAAAAAAACATTTGTCTACCCCTACGCCTCAAAACCTCTCATCCTCTCCCAATACCGTTGTTCCAAACCCTAAAGACTCAAATGAGCCCCACAAGGCCGCCAATACGACCAATAATTTCCCCTCCATAATAAATTTACATTCCCAAATACAAAAGCTATACCAGACCCACCACCCATCATCACAAACCCCTTGCATGCCAACCTTATAGCTTCTACATTGCACTCCATTAACCCTAGCTCAACCTCTCCCCAACCGTCATCATCACCCTTCCACATACCAACACCCTCACACTCTGTCGAGTACTGATGCGAGACTAAATTGCATAGTTTAACATGTGATATACCTTACATTTTATGCGCATTAATGATAAAATTACACTTGTTATGTGCTTAATGGAGTTTATTTCATGTGTAGGTGAAGTGGA
>MDKI01062633.1:0-13066 GCA_005239505.1 Nicotiana paniculata
AATTACTCATTTTAGGACCTATGTGTATTTATCCTTTAACCACTTTTAATTACTTGATTTATCTAAAAGGTTGCCTTAATGCGAGTTACGCGTACGTATACTCGTTTAGTTTGGTGCGTCAAGAATTATGTCACGCGTACGTGTACACAATTCACGACATTTGATTTGTTTAAGAAAAATAATCAAAGTCGCGCGAACGCATACCTTGGATTTTTTTTAAATCGAGATCACGTCACGCGAATATGTACGCAATCATGATAGTTATTTTAAAAATCGCGTCTACGAGCATTTCTACGAGTGTTTATAAGTTGCTTATTTTACTTAAGGAGGTGGCCCATGCATAAATCTTTTGGGACAAATCTCTTTATCTTTTCGTCAAAAATTATTTCCAGCAACCCTCATCCCTGAACTAACTTAGGCCCAAAATCCCTTGAGCACTATAATATTATTCTCAAAGCCTAATCATTAAAATCTAATGAAGCCTACTGCAGGATATCAAAGATCTATTCTAACCAGTAAATAAAGTTGTCGCAACATGATGATTTCGACTAAATTATTCAAACAATAAGCAAAAGGATAAATCTATTAAATTAAAATTTCTATAAAGAAAGAGAAAAGACTTAGGACATTTACAACAAAAGAACTAATTCGTTACTATGTGTTAATCAAAACAAAGAACATCAAAAATTCTAATTCACAGTCCAACACAATCTCCCAACTAATCACATGGCCATCACTATTTAATTTTGAACTTAATCAAACTAAACAAAATACTTAATATTCACATAATTAATTCAACGTATAACTCAATACATCAAATCTAATAAGCAAAACCAAACAAGAAAACATCTACCCGACCATAGGAACAAACATAGCATATAACAAAAGTCATAACAGATGTACTATAATAAAAAAACAGATTAAAAATAGACCTTTTGATTAGCTTTCAATGTTTGCAAGAGCTTCCAACCAATATACAAAAAGGAGCCTCTAATGAAGCTGAGAGCGAGCGGTCTCGCCAACTGGAGGCCACACCGGAACCTCGATACTCGCCAATAACTCTGTTGCCGCCGGAGATCTAGAACGGGGTTTTCGCTTGAACTTAAGATAGATTCAGGTGGTTTACATGAGGTGTTTTATGGTGATTTTGGGGCTGATTTGTGATGGTTTAATGGTGAAGCTATAAAGTTTCTTTCATGGATAGATGTGATAGGCTATGGAGGATTTACATGGTGTTGAAACTTTGGGTTTTAGTGTTTGGGAAGGGAAGAAGATAGCTGAAAACAAGGTGAGGTTTTTGGATGGGTTTCGGCAGAAGAAACCAATGGAGGAAAATGGTTACCTTAGAGGTGGACCTACAATGGCTGGAATTGCAGCCGTCCAGCTTTATCTGTTGCCCTACCCTTTTCACCCTCTGTCTTTCTTTCCCCCTTTCCTCTGCGTTTTGTGGCCTCCCTATCTATTGTTCTCACTCTCGTTTCTTCTTTTTGCAGGTTGCAGCTGCTTTTTCGAAAGGGATTTGATTTTTGTTTTTAGAGAAGAAAGCTGCTGTCCAGGTGTAGAAGAGTATTAAAATTAGGTCCTCTTTATATAGAGGGAATTAGGGTTAGGTCTTAAGGTTGAAGATAGATGGGCTTCAGCTTTGGGCCTTAAAATTGGGCTGTAAAAATGTCTAAACTTTAGCCAAATCCTTTTTAATATAAGGTAAATATACTACATAATGTAAGAATCAATCTAATTAATTAAACTAAATTATATGTAAAATATGAAACTATTTTTGGTAATTTTCAAATATCATACTAAATTAGGATTAGGTTAAAATCATCACAAAAATAATATTCCTATCAAAATACTAATATTTTTGAAAACAAAGTGGAACTATTTTTTTTTTTGTATTTTTCGACTTTTATGAAAGGTAGATAAACTAAAAATAAAAAGACAAAATATCAGTTAGCTAAATAAAAAAAATATTTTTTGTGATAAAATAAGGTAAAAAGGTCAAAATTAGTTAAAATAACGATATTAGATTTAAACTAAATATTTAAATGCTATACCATGTAAAATCTCGGGGAGGGTAAAAAATTACATGTCTACAGCTATCCCTCTTTGACTGGAAATGCGAAGAGTTTTCAAGCAAAGAACGACGAGACAATTTTTTTGACCCGACCCTTATTTAGAGAGACCTAAATCTAAAAGAACGGAGAATGTGACCGAGTCCTGGTTTTGGACAGCCTACATATCCCAGATTATAAGGGAATTAGGTCGCGTGTAGTTCAAGAAGTTTTGGAGTGATGGAGTAGGTGGAGAGGATGAGGGACTCGAGTGAGGTTCCGTTCCGTCGAGATTCCGGTCCACGGTCCCGTTATTACATCAAAATAAAAAAGAAAAGACTAACTAAGCCTATCAGCTACGAGCTACAAGATTCATATCTATGAGTCTTCTGAAGCTTGGTCTTGAGTCTTGGTTGGTTATTCATGCAGACTCTGATCTGAATCTTGATGCTTGTTGGATGCAGGTGCTAGTTCATTCTTCTACAACTTTTTCGGATCAAGACGGGACATGCATAGCTTGTGACTTCAATCTTGTCTTAAGCAGTCCACATCTTTTCCGCTTCTGTACTTTGGGTTTGGACTTCTCTTTTTCTTTTTTTCTTTTATTCTGTATCGAAACTTCTTATTTTTGTCGTCTCGAATCCATTATCCTAAATTGCAATCTACGCAAAATCAAGAACAAACGAACAAAATTTTCTACCCCAGTTTTCACTAGTAAAATTTAGTGAGTTATTGTAATAAAATCTATACTACTTTATTATTGAAATCAATGGAAGGTCGGGAATGGTGTACCCGAAGTGAATGTAGACTAAGGGGTGGATACCCTATGCCTAAAAGTAAAATCAACTAGGGGTTAGAGACCCTATGTCGACAAGACTGCCAGGTTATGCCAAAGTCAGGAGAAAATCAACAGGTTATGCCGCTGACAGAAAAAGATCACCAGGTTATGCCGGTGTTAGGGAGGATCAACGGGTTATGTTGGTTCCAAGCAAAGATCACTAGGTTATGCTGGTGTTGGGAAAGGTCAACGGGTTATGCTGTTGCCAGGAAAAGAGATCACCGGGTTATACCGGTATTTGGAAAAGACCAACAGGTTATGTTGTTGTCAAGAAAAGATCACCGGGTTGTGATGGTGTTTGGAAAGGCCAACATGTTATGCTGTTGCCAAAAGAAGATCACCAGGTTATGTCGGTGTTGGGGAGGATCAACAGGTTATGCTGTTGCCAAAAGAAGGTCACCAGGTTATGCTGGTGTTGGGAAGGATCAACAGGTTATGCTGTTGCCAAGCAAAGATCACCAGGTTATGCTGGTGTTGGAAAAGGTCAACAGGTTATGCTATTTCCAGGAAAAGAGGTCATCGGGTTATGCCGGTATCTGAAAAAGACCAACAGGTTATGCTGTTATCAAGAAAGGATCACCAGGTTATGCTGGTATTTGGAAGGATCAACAGGTTATGCTGTTGCCAAGCAAAGATCACCAGGTTATGCTGGTGTTGGGAAAGGTCAACAGGTTATGCTGTTGCCAGGAAAAGATATCACCGGGTTATGCCGGTATCTGAAAAAGACCAACAAGTTATGTTGTTGTCAAGAAAGAATCACCAGGTTATGCTGGTGTCTGGAAAGGCCAACATGTTATGTTGTTGCCGGGAAAGAGATTATCGAGTTATGCCGATATCTGGAAAAAATCAACAGGTTATGCTGTTGTCAAGAAAAGATCACCAGGTTATGCTGGTGTCTGGAAAGGTCAATAGGTTATGCTGTTGCCGGGAAAGAGATTATCCGGTTATGCCGATATCTGAAAAAGACCAACATGTATGCTGTTGTCAGGAGAAGATTACCAGGTTATGCTGGTATCTTCTAGGGAGTGGGACCCTATGTTGGCATCAACTAAGGAATGGAATATCCTAGGTTGGAAAAGTCATCGGGTTATGCCGACATCAACTAGGGATTGGGACCCTAAGTTGGCATCAACTAAGGAATGGAACATCCTAGTTGGAAAAGTCATCAGGTTATGCCGGCATCAACTGGGAATTGAGATCCTAAGTTGGAAAAATCATCGGGTTATGCCGGCATCAACTAGGGATTCGGACCCTACGTTGGCATCAACTAAGGAATGGAACATCCTAGGTTGGAAAAGTAATTGGGTTATGCCGGCATCAACTAGGGATTGGGACCCTACGTTGGCATCAACTAAGGAATGGAACATCCTAGGTTGGAAAAGTAATTGGGTTATGCCGGCATCAACTAGGGATTGGGACCCTACGTTGGCATCAACTAAGGAATGGAACATCCTAGGTTGGAAAAGTCATAGGGTTATGCCGGCATTAACTAGGGAGAGAGACCCTATGTTGGCATCAACTAAGGACTGGGATATCCTAGGTTGGAAAAGTCATAGGGTTATGCCGGCATTAACTAGGGAGAGAGACCCTATGTTGGCATCAACTAAGGACTGGGATATCCTAGGTTGGAAAAGTCATCGGGTTATGCCGGCATCAACTAGGGATTGGGACCCTACATTGGCATCAACTAAGGAATGTAACATCTTAGGTTGGAAAAGTCATCGGGTTATGTCGGCATCAACTAGGGATTGGGACCCTATGTTGGCATCAAACTAAGGAATGGAACATCCTAGGTTGGAAAAGTCATCGGGTTATGCAGACATCAACTAGGGGTTGGGACCCTACATTGGCATCAACTAAGGAATGAAACATCCTAGGTTGGAAAAGTCATCGGGTTATGTCGGCATCAAATATGGAGTGGGACCCTATGTTGGCATCAACTAAGGACTGGGATATCCTAGGTTGGAAAAGTCATCGGGTTATGTCGGCATCAAATATGGAGTGGGACCCTATGTTGGCATCAACTAAGGACTGGGATATCCTAGGTTGGAAAAGTCATCGGGTTATGCCAGCATCAACTAGGGATTGGGACCCTACATTGGCATCAACTAAGGAATGTAACATCTTAGGTTGGAAAAGTCATCGGGTTATGCCGGCATCAACTAGGGATTGGGACCCTATGTTGGCATCAAACTAAGGAATGGAACATCCTGGGTTGGAAAAGTCATCGGGTTATGCCGGCATCAACTAGGGATTGGGACCCTATGTTGGCATCAAACTAAGGAATGGAACATCCTGGGTTGGAAAAGTCATCGGGTTATGCAGACATCAACTAGGGATTGGGACCCTACATTGGCATCAACTAATGAATGGAACATCCTAGGTTGGAAAAGTCATCGGGTTATGCCGGCATCAAATATGGAGTGGGACCCTATGTTGGCATCAACTAAGGACTAGGATATCCTAGGTTGGAAAAGTCATCGGGTTATGCCAGCATCAACTAGGGATTGGGACCCTATGTTAGCATCAACTAAGGAATGGAACATCCTAGGTTGGAAAAGTCATCGAGTTATGCCGGCATCAATTGGGAATTGGGATCCTAAGTTGGAAAAATCATCGGGTTATGCCGACATCAACTAGGGAATGGAAACCCTACGTTGGCAGCAACTAAGGAACAGAATATCCTATGTTGGAAAAGGTGTAGCTAGGGATTGGAGGTCCTATACTACTTTAGGTTTGAATTGTTTTCAACATCATTTCTTATTTCTTTTTTTTCCCTTTTTTTTTAAATTTTTTTTCCAGAGAATGAGTAAATGCGGGAAAGAATTTTAGAGGAGACTTTCCTTTTGGGAGTTGTTTCTGCAAAGCCGCTTCTAGCCCTTGCGCAATTTCTTTTGGTTGCACCTGCTTCTTGCAAGGTTGCTTTCGGGTTGCACCTGTTTCCTATTTTTCAAACAAAGAATAATTTGTCAGTTTGAAACGGTGGTTGGTTTTTCGGCCTTGATTATTTCAACTGCTTGATCTCGACCATTTTGACGAAGATCTCAACCGCTTGCTTGCTTGTTGGGGATTGTGTTTCTTCTCTAATCCCGAAGACCTTGGATTTTTCCAGATTTTTCCATGGCTATCGGTCGCGTGGGACCCAACATTTTTGACTTTATTTTGCCTTGGTGGGTATTTCAATTCTGACTTGTTTTTCTTTTCTGCTGTTTTCGTTTTGGACTTTCAGAGCATTAGGGAAATTTTGGCTCCTCAAATTTGCTGCAACGACTAGTCGCGTGGGACTTAACCTTTCCAATTTTATTTCGCCTTTATCGGCCTTTCATTTTTAGCTTTTTTTCCAACTTTGATTTCAGAGCATTTGGAGTAATTTGGCTTTTCAAACTTTGCCGAGATGGTTAGCCACGTGGGACTCAACCTTTCAACTTCATTCGCCTTTATAGGCATTTCAATTTGATTTTCTCCTTTCAAGGGTTTTAAGTTTGAAGCATCGGCCACTATGGCCAGTCGAGGTCGACTCGATGCCCCTAACGAGGCTGAGTGCCTTTTTGCATGCTCGCTCGTATCAAATGAGAACCTTGTAAATCAATCTTGGCATCCTTTCTTTGCCTTAGTTTCGGAACAGAGTTAGACCAAAAAGGATTCAAAGAGAAATAAACAATGGAATGGACAATGAATTTAAACAAGAGGTATCCCTTTCGAGGAAAGAAAAGAAGGACTTATCTGGAGTACATGCGGACTTCAATGAACATGACATGCCTTTTGGACTGGATGCCTGATCCGTATAAACCGTACGACTCTCAGAAATTCATCACAACTATTACCTCAAGATTGAGAAACCTTGTCCCAGACTGTGTCCATGTCAGTGACCAATTATCTTTTTTTCGATCAGTGCTGCCCTTTGCGGGTTTTCACCAGCTAACCTCTCTCATTCACCATCACCTTGTAGCGCTCTTTGTGAGTTTCACTAACAAGACTCTCTCATTTTCAATTTCTCTTCTTACCGTCGCCTCACGGTGCCCGTGTGGATTTTCACCGATAAGACTCTCTCATTTTATTTCTCTCATTTGCTTGCATCAGATCCAAATAACTGTATCCTCCAGTTTTGGGCATATTTGCCGATTGATCGGAAGAACTTGAACAAAATTTTGGTGAAAAGGATTTGTATTAAATTACAACTTTAGAACCTTTCAGGAGAAAACATCGACGAACTATCATAACATCTGCCCCAGCTTAAACTCTTGGGGAGATGTGGAATTTTTTCTTTTGGTGTGACTGAACCCCAGAGAGAGGCTTCCTACATATCCTTTGGGAATCAAGTCAGACGTAGTTCAGGGAACTTTTGTTTTTGTTTTTTTTTTTATTTTTGTTTTGTTTTTCCTTTGTTTTGTTTTGTTTTCTATTTCATTTGCTTTCCTTGTTCCACTTTTTTTTTTTCTTTTTTCATTTGATTTTTCTTTTTCTTTTTTTGTTGTTATTCTTTTTTCAATAACACTTTCGGGTTTCAAAGAGGATAATCAAAGGAAGGTAACCGGCTCAAAGGATTGGCAAAAAGGGTAATGGTGTTTGGGTAGCGAGAATGAAAGCCTTCGTCATCCCAATCGGAGAAAATTTAATACTATATGGAGGATCAAACATAGTATTTTTTGACTGCACTTGCATTGACAGTTGTTTCAGGGACATTTTCTTCGATTTACCCCAAGTACAAACGCACTCCTTTGGCAGTGCTCTTGTAGTAATGTATGGACCTTTCCAATCTGAACCCATTTTCCTTTGGTGGTTCTGATTCATTGTTTTATTTCCTTGACCTGACTTCATTTGCATTCTGGTTTTTGATTCATTATTTCGAAGTCTGACAGCGTTTTAGGATCTTTTGACTGCACCTGCGTTGACAGTTATTCCAGGGACATTTTCTTCGATGTACCCCAAGTAAAAACACACTCTTTTGGCAGTACTTTTGTAGTAATTTATAGACCTTTCTAATCTGAACCAATTTTCCTTTGGCTGTTTCGATTCATTGTTTTATGTCCTTAACCTAACTTCATTTGTATTCTGATTCTTGATTCATTATTTCGAAGTTTGACATCGTTTTAGGATCTGAGCATGAAGTCCGCAAGCATGTCATGTTATTGAAATCTGCATTTAAACAGAACTGAAAGTAGAGTCAGAAAAGAGACAAGATTAATAAAAGAGACATTCTTGGAAAATGAAACATTAATTCCATTTGATTGATTTTTTTTGAAGTTTAAAGATAGAAGGGTTTACATCGGAAAGTAAGACAATAAAGTAAAACATCCGGATCACACCCTGAGATAATCCGGACGCAGAAAGGATAGCAAAACTGGCTACCGAGACTCCCATCTGATGGGGGGAACTTTCAGGCTTGGCGACCATTTTTTGGCTTTTCTTCTGTCTCAGCAATGGCTGCAATGGCCTTTAGTGCCAGATCAAATTCTTCATCTTTACAAATCATTCTGACTACTAGCCCAGTGTGAGCAGGCAGGGGATTGTTCATCATATTAGGGTCATCTTCATCCCTAAGCACTATTGCCTGGACCTCGATGAGATCTTCCACTGCTCTTTTAAGAGTCCAAAAATCTTCAGTGTCATGCCTCACTGCTCTAGAGTGGTATTCATATCTAGCATCAGCCCGGTGCGATATGGACTTGGGGTTCGACCGGTTCGGGGTCATTGGCTGCAGCAGACTTGTCCTGACCAACTTTGGAACAAGCTAGAGTATGATCCACCAATAGGGGTGAACTGATTCTTTTTGAAAGGCTCTCTTGGGCGAGGATTGTATTGGGAAACATTTTATTGGGGATAATATAGAGCTTGGTAAGGATGAGGATTTCTGTGAAGTGGAGCTCGGTTTTGGGCATAATTTTGTGGTTGCGTGTAAGATTGCACGTTCATCACCGCATATGGAGGCGGTGCCACGACATAAGCAACATCATCTTGATAGGGATCACAGTGTTGTGGGACCTTAGAAAGCATATATGATTGGTTAAATGTCCTGCGAGCCTCCTTCGAACTCGAAGCCATCATGGCTCCCTCTTCTCTCTCATTTCTGTTCATCAAACCCCATGACCCATTTTGAATGGCCTGTGATGCAGCCTTAAAAGCAGCTTGACTCAAGATTCGGCCCATTTTCAAACCATTTTCTACCATCTCCCCAATTTTGATAGCTTCAGCGAATGGTCTACCCATAGCAGATATCATAGTCTGGAAGTAGTCAGCCTCTTGGGACTGTAGGAAGACCGTAACCATTTCAGTTTCGTCCATTGGAGGCTTTAACCGGGTGGCTTGCTCGCGCCATTTGACAACATACTCGCGGAAGCTTTCCGCATTTTTCTTTTTCAAATT
Source organism: Nicotiana paniculata (assembly GCA_005239505.1). Taxonomy (NCBI): domain Eukaryota; kingdom Viridiplantae; phylum Streptophyta; class Magnoliopsida; order Solanales; family Solanaceae; genus Nicotiana; species Nicotiana paniculata. The sequence goes on from MDKI01062633.1 coordinate 9,253, forward strand.
GGACAAAGAGTTCATGTCAGGAGCGATGTCCATATTATACTGGAACTGGCGGACAAAGGCTCGGGCCAAATCGTCCCACACATGCCAATGGGTAATTTCTTGATCCATATACCATTCAGAAGCGATCCCGGTGAGGATTTCTCCAAAGTAGGCCATTAGAAACTCCTCTTTTCCACCAGCACCCCTCAACTGGATACAATATCGCTTCAAGTGAGCGATCGGGTCTCCGTTCCCGTCATATTTTCCAAACTTTGGCGTCTTGAAACCAACCGAGAGGTGTACATGTGGAAACATGCATAAATCGGAGTACGAGACACTCTTCTGACCACTCAAACCCTGCATGTTTTTTAAGCTTCGCTTTAGGCTTCTCATCTTCCGAGCCATTTCTTCCTGCTCGGGATTTCTCATTGTTCTTTCCTGACCCGGAGACTCATATTGCGGGGGATGAGGGTAAGAGTTTTGCTTGGGCACTTTGGATGTTCCGTAGTGGAGACTGGTGGTGCAGCGAACATTGCTGGTTGTGCCCTTGCGCCTGTTGGTGATCCACATAAGGCATTCCGGGGCCATTAGACGGCATGAGAGGGTACTCACATGGGAAGAGTGGGTTGGGCACAAGGATGTTGGAAAGCCCATCTTAACTGGGGATCAACTCAGGGAAACCAGAGATTACACTTGGCGGTTCCCTACCATTAGACCAGGTGTCCCACGTTTCCAACATTCGGCGATGCAACATTTTATTTTCTTCAGCAGTTGCTGATTCCGACTGCGGAATAGCCGATGTCGGGCTATCCTTAGGACCGATGATTGGTAGATTACTTGCGGAGGCCATCTCTGCCTTTGGATCTTGTGAAGGATGGAAAACCGGACTACCAACAAAACCAACCACCTAAATATGACGTATCTTATTTGCACATACAACAACCTGGTTAGTTTGAGACATTTAACATATAGAAAATCGCATATTGGGGATGCAATGCACCTAACAGTTAAATGCTTTTACCATGTATTTGAACGTTTGCGTGTTTCATCCCGACCTTTAAATGTCCCTTTCCATTTTTGTCCCTTCCTCTTTTTTCTTCATATCTCGATTTATTTTTCTTTCTCTTTTGTTATTTTTGCTCTTTTTTTCTTTGTTATTTCTGTCACTCTTTTCTTTCTTCTCTTTTTTTTCGTTGCTTTTCGCTCTTTTCTTCATTTTTCACTCAATTTTTTTTTCTTATTTTTTTTTCATTCAATTTGTTTATGGCTATGATCGAGTCCGATGGGGATTGCCTACGTATCATGACGCTGCATGAATCAAATCTAGCGTAGTTCGGGAAGATCGAGAATGGAGTAAATAAACTAAATCTCTTTTGTTTTTTTGTTTTTTTAAAACTCAGACCATGAAAGCTTTTAGAAACAAGAAAAGATACTTTTTGAATTTCATTTCTTTTTTTTTTTGGAATTTTTGAAAGAAGGAATTTAAAAGAAGAAGGAAAATATTTTGGCTCTTTTTTGACGTTGCTTTTGAAATGTTTGAAAGAAAGACTTCTAAAGAAACAAGAAAATTTATTTTGATTTTTTCTTTGATTTGATTTTTTTCTTCTTTTTTACTTGGAAAATACTTCAAGATAAAGGAAACCTGTATTTTGGATTTTGATTTTTGATTGATTTTCTTTTTTTTGTCTTTTTTTTTTTTGTTTATTTTGAGATAAGGACTTCTTAGAGAAGAAAGAAAATATTTTTGGATTTTCGCTTTTTTTTTTTTATTTTTTTTTATTTTTAGTTTATGGGCAAAACACTTCTAAAAATGGTGATTTTTTTTTGTAATTTTGATTGATTTTTTTTTGAGTGAAAGATCTCTAAAAATTCTTTTTTCTTTTATTTTGAACTTTGGGAATTTCAAACGTAAGAAGAAAATATTTGTGTTGAATTTCAATCGTTTTGACTATTTTTTTTCTTTTATTATTTTTTAAGAAGAAAGAAAATATTTTGAATTTTGAATGTTGTCTCTAAATTTTCAAAAGAGGAACTTTAAAGAAAGACTTCTAAAGAGGAAATATATTTTGTTTTTTGATTTTTGTTTCTGATTTTTTGGAAGAAAGACTTATAAAGATGAAAGAAAATATCTATTTGGATTTTTTGGTTTTCCTTATTTTTTTGCATTTTTAAGAAAAAGACTTCTAAAAAGGTTAGAAAAGTATTGGTTTTTTCTTTGGATTTTGATTGGATTTTTTTTTAATTAAAAAAGAGTACTACAAAAGAAACTATTTCAATTATTCTGAGTTTTCTTTATAATTTCGGAAAGCGAATAGTTTGAATAAAAGCGAAAATATCTTTGGACTTCACTTTTTTAATTTTTTATGACACTTGGGAAAGAAGATTTCTAAAGAAGAAAGGAATTCTTTGTTCTTTTTGGAGTTTTGTTTTCTGATCTTATTTTTTTATTAATTTTTGGAAAAATACGTTTGAAGAAGGGAAAAATATTTCTTTTTGGATTTTGATTGATTATTTTACCTAGTTTATTTTTTTGGTTTTGAATGAAACGACTTCAAAAGGGAAGGAAAATATTTTTGGTTTTTTTTTTTTAAAAAAGTCTCTTCTTTTTTTGGGGGGATTTTCAGGAAGGAATTAAAGGAAAATATTTTTGGATTTTTGAAAATTGGGGTCGGAACCGATAATGTTTGCCTACGTATCTCATATCCGGTGAGAATCAGAACTGCGTAGTTCGGTCAGTTTTGACATAACCTGAAAAAATATGATGTTGACTCATTTTCACTCCCTTTTTTTTTCGAAAAATTTTGACAGAGTTTCGAGGATTTTCAAATATCGGGGTATTCAAAACTAGTAAATTTCTAATCTCCCTCACTCTTGGTTTTTCTGTTATTTTCTTCCTTTAGCTGGTCAACACACAAACCGAAGCCAATAATGTACACATAGCAGGTAAGATGTATCAAGATGGTCCTTCATTTTGGGTACACCTGTCCTAGACGGACCCAATCCCTGTGTTGAGTACCCTAAGTCAAAATGCACATGATGCAAATAAGTGTTCCTACTAGGGATCCGACATGAGGTTTTGTCATTCTAGGTATAAACCTGGGGCTTTGTTCTAGACTTGGCTTACCCGAGCAGACAACTTGAGCCGAGGTGGGAGCGACGTACCGGTAGCACGAAAGGCTATCCAACCTAGTGGTTGATCCATCCCCATTCTTATTTGGTATGACCTCTAACATAAAGGCGGGCAACGCGAACATGTGCACCAAATTTTAGAAGACTCAGGAGGGATGCGTAAGAAGACAGTTTAAATACAGTTCAAATAAATATCAAAGAGGTAAATAAATGACATTTAGCATATTAGGCACAAAAGGAAAGTAATATCAACAATTTAAACAAACCAAATAAAATCATATTTCGAATTCTTGAACCCTGAACAAGAGATTTTGGATTCGATCTCCCCAGCGGAGTCGCTAGAGCTGTCACACCTCCTTTTTCCAATAAGGGTGGGAATGAGGGAGTTTTTTCAATTTAAGTGACATAATCTAATTTGGGATTATTTTTATTTTAAGAGTCGCCACCCGGATTTTTTACGGTGTTCCGAGACACCATTTATTTTTAATATCCCAAATCGAGGAAATTTTGACTCCGCTTAAAAATTTTGCGAACCAGAAGATCGGGTAAGGAATTCTATTAACCCGGGAGAAGCTGTTAGGCACTCCTGAATTCCGTGGTTGTAGCATGGTCGCTTAATGATTCATACTTGGCTTATTAATCTAATTACTCATTTTAGGACCTATGTGTATTTATCCTTTAACCACTTTTAATTACTTGATTTATC
>MDKI01115562.1:0-65059 GCA_005239505.1 Nicotiana paniculata
AACAGAAAAGAAGTCACACGAAGTGCACACTTCCCAGATGATTTAGAAGACTCAGGGAGAAGAATGGTTTTGGCACAGTTTATATGCAATTCAGATAAATATCAAAGCGGTAAATATGGCAATTAGCACATCAGGTTTAAACACGTAAAAATAGGTAATAAAGAAAGCCAAATATAACAGCTATTCTAAGCTCGAATTCTTGAACCCTGAACCCGAGATTCTGGGTTCACACATCCCCAGCAGAGTCGCCAAAGCTGTCACACCTCCTTTTTTACCCGGTGAGGGCAATAAGGGAGTTTTTCCAATTAAAGTGATATTATTCAGTTTTGGGACTTATTATTATTTCAGAGTCGCCACCCGGATTTTTGATGATGCTCCAGGACACCGTTTTGTTTTAAAATCCCAAACCGAGGAAATTTTGACTCTATTTTGATTTGTCCGCGACCAGAAATCTGAGTAAGGAATTCTGTTAACCCGGGAGAAGGAGTTAGGCACTCCCAAATTCCATGGTTCTAGCACGGTCGCTTAACTATTAATATTTGGCCAAATTATCTAATTATTTACATATTTCAAACCTATTGTGCTTTTTAGCCTTTTTCACTTTTAGCCGCTTTTAATATTTATAAATTTATCTTGAAACAAGTCACAATGGCGTGCACTTGTTTGTTTTTGGACATATTGCAATTGCTCCACATGAAATGCACCCGTAATTGCAACATGTGATTTTTATTAGTTTAAAGTTGGAGACGGGGACAAGAGTTGTTGCACCCTCGTGTAGATTACGTAGTCAAGACTATGGTCAGGACGGTTTTATAAATCCTTTTTAAGGCGGTGTTCGATTATTTTCTGTGTTTTCTATTTGAAGGAACATTTTAGTTTTAAAATCAACTAAGACGTTTTATGGATTTATCTGGACAAGTTACGATGACGTACACTTGTTGTTTTTTAACACATGGTGATCACGTCACATGAAATGCACCAGTGGTTGCTGTATGCGTTTTATTAATGTTCGGAGTTAAGGGTCGGGGGGCATGAGTTGCCACTCCCGAGTGTATTTTCCAAATTTCAACCTAAAGATGTATTTTTCAACCTAAAGGATATGTGGAAGATTGTTTGAGCCTAAATTCACTTAGTCTAAAGGATAAGATGTTTGGGCTATGGCCATTTTTAGCCCAAGATTATTTCAACTCTTTTGGGCCAATCCTAATTTGGCTATTGAAGAGTGAAGATAAACAATCCAGCTAAAAAAATATACTACACAAAGAAATCAGGTTGTACAAAAATAAAAACTTGATCGAATTGTATACATTTTGAATTATAGTTCTAAATGACAACAAGTTTGAACATTTTTAACGTAAAGGTTGCTTTTTAAAAAAAATTGTACCCAAACCTTTTAGAAGCCCAATTAAAGTGAGAAGTTGGTCAATTTGAACTTAAGGACATGCCCTATTACTGGGCCAAGTAAGTGCAGAATTTATTGGACTTAAAATTCATAAATGACTTAAGGTAATTTCAAGGGATCTAAAACGAGTTTTGAGCAGTAAACTTAGTAACAATAACTGGGATTACGCACAGCCCAATTTCAATACCAAAAGCCCGTGAAAATTAAAGGTATTTGAATTTTAGACGAGATATACTAGTCAGAATTCAAATTAAGTCAGATTATACTAAAAAATACAATACTAAGATTTTGGGCTTTTATACCCCCTAAGACCAATAGCCTAAGGTCCAGCCTCATTCGAGCTTATTGGGCTCTCTCACAGGTCTGGCCCAATTTGTATGGTTTAGAGCTTGAAGAAATAGAATTCCAAATTCATAAGAAAAGATCAAACAAGATTTAATCATTATATGCTCGTCTAATTACACAGTTTTGCTAAAAATATACATATCCTCGCCTTCGTCTCACTGACACTATGATACAACAGAAAATAAATGTTCAGTCCAGTTTATTACAATAATTCTTAACATAAAAGGAAAAGGGTATAGTGAATCTATAGAAATAGGTCTACTTTTTACATTGTTATTCAATTTACAAAATACAAGTTTCACATAAAAATAAAAGGTATCTTAAATGGAATGAAAGATCTAAACTAACTGCTGCTTTAGTGCAAACCAAGACTACTCATGGCTTAGGAAAATGAAACCTGCATTTTTCATAGATTTTTCTAGCAAAACAAAGTAAAAGAACTTTGTGCATTATTATGGAATGAATCTGACCATTGTAGAGTCAGATTCACTTTCCTAATGCCATTCAAACTAGACAACATTGTCATCTATGAAAATTCTAAATGAACTTCAAGTATTCACATAAATCAGAAAAAAACCAATCCTAGCTACACAGATTTCAGCAAACATTCATAGACATTTAAACAAACAAAGTTTTATTTAATACAAAAGAGTTTACATACCTTTAAAGAGACAAAAAACAACAAGATATATGACCAAATAAAGGTCAAGAAAAGCAAGAAATTTCGAGCTCAACACAGCAACCAGAACAACAGCAAACCAGCAAGAATACCCAGAAACAACGGTTTGAATAAACCAGATTTTTGAATGAAAAATCAACAAGAAAACCAGTTTTTTCCCGGAAAGCCATAACCAAAAGGAAACCAATTTTTCAGAATGTTCTTCCACTATTTTGATATTTTCAGTGTTCTTTCTGTTTTTCAGAGTAGTGGTATATTTTCAGAGCAGTATTTTCTAGTGTGTGTGTGTAAATTCTCTGTGGAGAATCTTTTCTTAAAATCTTTGGTTCAAGTGCGGCAATGTGTCTAAAATCTCTGTGTGTAAAAGTCTCTTTTTCAGAGAATATGGTAGGGTATTTATAGGGATTTTTAGGGTAGGATCTCATTAGCACATTCCTTATCTAATTGGGCTGAAAATAGTACAGGTACAACTGTCACCTTTATCTTTTGGGACAACTGCCCTCATTCTAGAAAATTCCAGCATGTGTAATTACTATTCTATCCCTAAAAATCTGATTTTCTAGTTCTAGAAGGTTCTTGGGTTGTTATACCCAAGATTCCTTCAACGAAGGTTCCTAAAATACCCCTTGATATCCTTAGAATTACTCCTTAAGTAATTAAGGGCTAGGTTGTTTTAGATTAAGACTTACCAATTAATAAAAATGGTTACGTTATTAAACTGTGATTTATCTTAGTTTCAAGTTAAGCTTAGTTAGCCAAGTGTGATTGATTCCTAATTAACTTAATCAAGCTGATTTTAAACCTGTTTTGATCCTAAGTGAATCATTTTTAGGAATTAGGTTAGGTTAATTATTTGGGATTAATTAATTTCATTCCAATTTAGTTGATTATATTAGTGGCTCAAACCTTTAAGAAAGTTGGAAGCCCAATCTTCTTTAAGAGGTGAGGTTAGATAATTAACTTAGATTAGTTAATTTAGGTCCTTAGACATTAGTTAATTATACTATAATTCGTTTTAGTTTCAAATCCACACTTAACTAGTCAAGTATAATTAATTTTCCATTACCTAATTAATCAATTTAGGTGGGTGATTAAACTTTTGGATCATACTGAAATCAAAAGACAAATTAGGGTAAATAGGTTTATGTTTGAACACAATTCAACAAATCAGTCTAGATCCTAAAACCCATAAACTAAGCAGGGAATCAATCAATGATAATTAACCAGCAGTGATTATCTTTCACAAATTGCTACACCAAATTAATTACCAGAAACAGTTACACATATACATGATTTGGTTTCAATTAGAAATTTAAGACTATCTTCCTCTAATCGGACAGTGTTTGAACATGAATTAAGAAACCAACAGAAAAGTTACGAATCCTAACTAAAAGACAGTGATGAAAACGGTAAGATAAGCATGTGTACTAAAACAGTCATGTAATATATCAAAACCTAACTAACCCTAATTAGCCTAGACTTTATGCAATCAAAACTAAACTTCAGATGAATTATAAAATTTAGCATGTTTCAATTAGCCTAAACAAACGGGTACAAACAGACAAGATCAAACAAAACAGAAAAAGACCTAATATTGCAATTACCTAAATCGTGCAAGCTAAATAAGAAGATGACCATAGAAGAAGATAGAAGATAAAGATAAAGAAAACAAAAGAGGAATTACCCAAGGTTTGGTTTGGGAAAAACAGTCATGAACTTGAACCAAACTCCACGGGATAAAAATGAACTTTAGACGACCATAAATCGATTTCTCTCATCAAGAGAAATCGATTCAAGAAAGTCTCTGGTTCAGACGACCCAAAAATTGAACGAAAATCGAAAGGAGAAAACTAGGGTTTTGGATCTTAGATCCGAGATTCGAGAATCTTTAAGCTTGTTTGAAGGAAATTATGGTGATATACGGAATGAGGGAGATGAGGTGATCATCTGGTGTTAATTTGGTATGGTTTGGAGGTGGTCCGCCGCCGATAAGCGATTTCCGGGCGGCGGAAATACGGTGGGAATCCTAGGGCGGCTAGGGTTTGGTTATACAGAAGAGAGAGAGAGACGGAGGGGATGGGGGAGGGTGTTAGACTTTGAGTTCTGAGGGTGTGGGGGTAGGTTTTGGACAGTTTTATACTTAGGGGTCCTTAGTTTAGGACCGTTGGATCAATAAGATCCAATGGCCAGGAGGCTTGAGGGGATGAAAACGGGGTCGTTTGGGATGGGCGTTGAGGCACGCCGGGTAAAGGTGTATTGGGCTGGGTCGTTTAGGTGGTGTCAATAAAGAATTGGACCTGGGTCCTTCTTGGACCAGGTCCGATTTTTATCATTCTAAGCTTAATTTTAAACTAATTAATCTAATTAAAATCAAACCTAATTAAATTTAAAAGATGCAATAATCAATTTCGTCTTTATCTTGTCTAATTATAGATTAATTAAGAATAAAATAATTGATTCAATACTCCTAATTAAATCTATAGTTTTGTCAGATAAAACAAATGATTAATTTTAGCAATCAGTTATCAAAACTACATTACCGCAAATAATCATCATTTGTTTGCTACTTAATTCAATTATTTATAAATAAATTCATAATTCTTTGATAATAATGATGCACCTAATTATGCAATTAAAAATAATTTTAAAAGATGAAATTATAAATATACGATGTAAAACAATTCACAATTAACACTAAAATTCAACCAAATTCATAAGATTAATTTACTTATCTAATTTTGTCGGAGTATTTAGTAGGTGAAAAATTACATGCTCACAGTGGGGAGACTGCAAGTGCGGACGCGCAGAAGCGAAGAGGAGGATACAAATGCGGGCAAGTCCAAGAAGGGCGGGGGGCACATGTGCGAGAAAAGATGCGCATCTGAGAGCCCATAGATGGAAGGAAGGCCCGCAGATGCGAAGAAGGAAAATTTGGACATTTCCACAGAAGCGGACGAAGGGCCGCAGAAGCGACTCCGCAGGTGCGATACGTGGAGCGCAGGTGCGAGCCTAGTGTTTTAGTGGGTTTCGCAGGTACGAATAAGATTGCGCGGGAGCGGTTCCACAAGTGTGGAAATAAGGACGCAGGTGCGAATGGCCTGGGCAGAACATATAAATATGGGACTTCGAGATTTTTCAGCAATTTCGCTATTTTGAACTCGGGTTTTGGAGGGTTTTGAAGTGATTACTGAGTTGTGTCTATTTATCTTCGATAATGATGTTTCCCTACTGATTTTGCACCTAGTTGGTGAGTTTTTGAGGTGAAATTTGAGGGTTTAGGGCTAGGGAAATTGGAGAGTGAATTTTGGGAATTTGGATGACCAAATGGTGTCGGGTTTTGATAAATTAGGTATGGTTAGACTCGTGAGTGAATGAGATTTTGGGTTTTGTGACTTTTGTCAGATTTTGAGATGTGGGCCCAGGGTCGGGTTGAGCCTATTTCGGATTCTGTCTTATAATCTCGTGTTTTTCTTGTGGAATTGATTCCTTTAGCCTATATTAATTATATCGTACTACTTGTGGCAAGATTCGGGGCTTTTGGCGACTAATTCAACGGGCAAAGGCATTTCAAAGTAGGATTTTGTGCGGTTTGAGGTAAGTAACAATTTTAAATTTGGTCCTGAGTGTATGAAACCCCGGATTATTGTATTATGTGAGTATTTTAAAGGTGCCGCACATGCTAGGTGACGGGCATGTGGGCATGTGGGCGTGCACCGTGGGAATTGGGAATTGGGACTTGGTCCATTCTATGAAAACTGTACTTGTTGAATAAGCTTGTTGTTAGCTATTTGCCCTTCCTGTGTTATAGTAACTTGATAGTGAATCATGGTAGAAATCATGCTTAGTCTATGTGTTGGTGCTGTAAAGACCCCTAGTGGTCATGATACCTGTTGAACCTTCCTACTTATTGTTACTCAGTTGTAATATTTCATACATATTATACCTCAGTCTTTTTTATTCCATGTTGATACATTCTATCATTCTATTTTGGGTTGATTCCCCTTTATTACTGAGGGCCGTGAGACTAGAGAGGTTGACGACTGAGTGAGGCCGAGGGCCTGTTGTGAGTATTGATACTATATTACGTGAGTTGTCCGTGCGGATTCTGATATGATATGGTAGCACGTGAGTTGTCCGTGTAGATCTTGATATGATACTATAGCACGCGAGTTGTCCGTGCAGATTATAGAGCTTGGATTGTAGAAGCCCCTCCGGAGTCTGTACACCCCCAGTGAGCGCGGGTACCCATTGAGTGTGAATATTGAGGGATGAGATGCGAGTGTTTGAGCTATCGAGAGCTTGAGTGACTGTTTCCCTGAGAGGTTGCATTTATTTCCTTTGTTGCTGCACTTAGCTGATTTATATCATTGTTCTGAACTGCTGGAAAATACTTTATCCGATTTTATCTGAACTTAGTAAAAGTGCAACTGACTTGACTTATATTACCGGAATTGAATCATGTCTACTTTCATTGCTAAAATTATTGAAAATAACCGTATTTGTATAGCTCGCCATTTCATAAAAATGGGAGTTAAACTCCAAATAAACGCAGAAAATAGTCCCAAATAACGGGGTGTCACCAAGTCATGAGCATTTAAACAACCAGTCTAAGAAACAATGTCAATAAGAGTCTGTGTCTAAATGCCAATATAGATAAGAAAGATAACAAGGATGGAGAGACAAGAACTGCGAACGCCGGCAGCTACTTCGTGAATCTCCGATACTCGACCACGCATGAGCTCAACGTCCTCCATGACCGGATACACCTGGATCTACACATGAAGTGCACAGTGTAGCGTGAGTACAACCGACTCAGTAAGTAACAATAATAAATAAGGAACTGAAAAGTAAACTCTGTCGTATAAAAGCTTTTTGGTTTATCTTCTGTGGAACATTTGAAGTATTTTGAAAATCGGGTTGCCTAGTACCATCAATAGACGCCATCATGATAAGTTAGAGTTTCGGGTCGTGACAGTCTTCTTCAATACTTTATAAGGTCCAAGAATGAAATTTTGAGCTTTTTAAAGTAAATCACTAAATCATTGTTTGAACTAAACATATAAGCATAAATTATCAATATTCAAATGAGTTTAATAAATAATGGATTATTAACCTTCTACTTTCCACCACCAAATAAAAATTTGAAGCTTTAGATATTAAAAGTATGTCTATTCAAGTGAAAAATAGGGATATTTCACATGTCCTTAGGGCTTGCATAATTTGGTAAATACCGAATTACCGTACCGAAACTGAAATTTTGGTATTTGGTATTCGATATTTTGGTACTCGGTATGGTATTTGGTTTAAGTTTTAAAAGTAATTTGGTATTAGGTATGGTATTTAGTATTTGAAAATAAAATACCGAAATACCGATACTGTACCGAAATATATATTATATTACACAATACACTTATTATTAATTATAACATAAATATAAAAAAATAAAGTTTTACTTTTCTTTATTTTATATGTTCATTAATTAACTCTAAGCAAGTAACAAGATATTCTAATGACCAAATTTATTCCTTTATGTACAATTTTCTCTCTTTGGTTTGATATTTGCTGATTTAGGACAAAATTTTTGTCAACAAATGTTTTTAGTTTTGTACTTTTGAGTCATATAATTAAGAATATTACTGTCTATTACTCATGCACTAGTTATTATTCAAATCGAATAAATCGAAGTTACCGAACTGAATAAATCGAAACCGAAAAGAGAAAATCCGAACCATATCGAATTCAATTAGTTACAGTATTAATATAATATTTTAAGATATCGAATATTAAAAATATCGAATCGAAATATCTAATTACCGTATCGTACGTATGCCGTGCAATTTTGCCGGTCATATGAGGCCAAAAAAGAAAAAGTGGATTGCAGATAAATCAAAGTCACTCAAGTTAAAAGAAAAAAAAGAAAGGAAATTATAATAATTCTATCCTGAAAGTAAAAACCCGTTATCCCCAGCAGGCAGCAGCAGAACATCAGAAAGGATGATGAGCCTCTCCATAGCCTCGCCTTCTGGTGCTACCTTCACTCCGAAAATTAACCTCTCCAAGTCTTCCTTCCATGGCATTCGAATTGCTCAAGCCTCTCCGGCGCGTGCCCTAAGCGCGTCCACAATCAGGACCACTCACTCTTGTTCGTCTTTGGTGGTGAAAATGGCAAAGAGGGAAGAGGAATTGAAGGAAATTAGAACTAAAACTACTGAAGAGCTTCAGGAAGAGATTGTAGACCTCAAAGGAGAGCTCTTCATGCTTCGTCTTCAGAGGTCGGCCAGAAATGAGTTTAAGTCCAGCGAGTTTCTTCGAATGCGTAAAAGGGTACTCTCCACGTTTCTCTAATTTTGCTATATATTTAATTTTTATTTGCGTCTTGTTGTGTAGTAGGAATACTTAATATTTAGGTGCATATCTGAGTGAAGCCTGAATCAAATGTTAAATAAAGCGGTTCAAAGATTTGGAAACATTGTAGACATACATTTGCTGTGTACCACATGTGGTATTCTTGAGCTGTATGGGGAGTTTCCAATCGTAAATCTGAGTCTTTATTAAAAACCAATTAGGGAAGCCCGGCACACGAGGCATCCCGCGTTCACGCGGGGTCCGGGGAAGGGCAAGTGGTGTGATGTAGACAGCCTACCTAATGCAAGCATTAATGGCTGCGTCCACGGCTGGAACCCGTGACCTTTATGACAATTTTACTGTTGCTCCAAGACTCCCCTTCTTATTAAAAACGAATCCATTACTTCAAAGTTTAGAAGGAGCATGGGAAGTATTCCTTTTGTCTTGCAGCAACAACAACAACTACTACACCTCAGTCTTTGTGTCTTACAACAAGAACTGAAAATAGCTGGGGGACATAATATTTGCCTATGATTAAGCAAAGACGAGTAAGTGTCACTGGTAAAAGTCTACTGCAAAAATAGGGAATAGTTGAGGGATGTGGATGTCTATACTGGTGTCTAATCAATGCGGTAAACTATACTGTCTATAATTCACTATAATGATTTAGCTAAAAATTCTTTGGTCTACGTTTGCCCACAGGGCTTTGGTCTAATGGTAAAAGCACAACATGTGAGGTGTGGGTTAGGGGTAGCACAACATGTAAAAGCACTACTACACCTCAGGCTTTGGTCGAACCCTTGCTATAAACAAAAACCTGGTATTTAAGTGGAGAAGGGTAGAGGTTTCGAACCGTGCTCCACTCTCCCTCGAGGATTTCTCGGTTATAAAAAGTGTTCTTTGACTGACATTTACAGGATTTGGAATCTTAAGGTTACGTGCATCTTAGACAATTAACTCGGTGAAGTAGAGCTTCACTAGCTGCTTGTTTTTGGTCAAGACATAGTGCTAAAAATTTCAGACTGATAGTTGCATTGTGGCATTAGACTACCTCCTAGGGGAAACGTTTACTCATCTGTTTGTGTTTGCTTAAGCTTTTTTAAGAAACTTAGTTGGATGTTCCTATGAATTTAACAATGTGATGGAACTGCTGCATCTTGTTGTGAGTCTTAATTGTATTTTATTTTTTTGGTAAGTAGTTGTGAGTCTAACTTAAGATGAAAGTAAATTTGAATTGCATCTATTTACTCAATACAATGAATTCATAATTTATGTGAGACAACATCTCAGAATTTTCTATCTCAATATATTCATTCAGCCAGAGCAGATGGCCACAATCAGTAGCTTAACCAGCTTAAAGGGGTTTCAATGTTGTTCAAAAACTTGTCTTAAATGTTTGTACCAATATGTATTATGCGTTATTTCCTATTCTTTTTTTTGACATTACTCATGAATGTATAATCATGTTCATTTTCCTATTTCCTGTACTTTAGTAATTGCAGGTTACTTTTCTTCATAGATTTACTTCTTGGTCTGATTTTTCTTCACTTTGATGTGGGTTTACACAATTTTTTAGATTGCTAGGATGCTTACGGTTAAACGGGAGAGAGAGCTTGAAGAAGGGATTAACAAGAGGATATCCAGGAAGCTTGACCGGAAATGGAAGAAAAGCATTGTCCCTAGACCACCCCCCTCTTTGAAGAAGCTACAAGAGGAGGAGGCAGCAGCAGAAGCTAAGGAATCTGCCTGATTTTAAGACACTTAATTCAGCAGGCAAATGTTATATTATGTTTTCTGGATTCTCCTCTTGCTTCCCCGTACGTATAGTCTATAACTGCTCCTGAGTTTTTGTATCAAAAGCAACTTTATTTGCGATCATTCTTACTATGTTCTCAATCACTGAGGATGGTGTCATTTTGCTTCACACACCTGAATGGTGAACTCTGTTTATGTTTTTACCAAGTTCTCTTAATTTCATTTTTCTGAAACTCCAATTATGGCGGCCACGAAATATAAGCTAGAAGATTCCTGTAATATGAACTATTTCACCTTCATGGGAAAGAACAAGTAGCAAAATACAAGGTTGGGCTGAAGAAAACCTCGCTTAACTCTAAGCAGCTGTTGAAAAGACTAAAGTTTGTGTCTCACTTTAAAAATAAGAAATAAGTGTTTCAAATGGGGGAATAAACGGCAAAGTTGGCTTAAACCTTAGAATTAGAAATATAAAGTAGATTCTAGACCTGATGCTGCTATTGGAAATTGGACAATAGGTAAAAACTGTTTCTTTGTGGAACTGTTCTTCACTTATGGGAAGTAAATAGTGGTACATCCCATTATTTAGTTTCCTCGATGCATTTGTTCTCAAGTATTGATTTATATTTCTTAAATAGTAGTTTCTTTTTCTCCTTTGCTGCTTTAATATGCAGATAAGATGCTCCATACATAGTTTCTATAGCCTTCTTCATTCCGTTTTAGTTCGATGCAGGGTTTTATTGTCATGGATAGATTGCAACCTGGATATGATTCAAACATGTCAAGAGTTAATGCTCCATGAACTGCCGTCCTCTTTCACTCTCTGTTTCGTGCTTCTTCATAACTAAGTTGGCTTAACATTAGTACTGCAATTGCTTTTCTGTAATGCAGATGTCTTTGCATTCCTGAAATGTGGAAAACGTAATACTATGCAGATTGTTATGTTGTTTGCTAGGATCGTGGTAACCTGCCCATGGAATATTATCATTTAAAGAAGGTTATCTTTCTATAAAGTCAAATGTCTGACCACAAACCACTAGCACCTGACTATTGGCTCTGAGGTGATGTTGAGTTAGGACCATCCATCTTAGCAAAAGAGGAAAATGGTGGTGGGCTTTCAAATTTGCCTCATTCCATTCTCAATAATCACCTTCATTCTGAATAATGAATGAGAAATCTCAATGATATAGTAGAATCAATAACTTTTAACCAGTCCTAAAAGGACTTATGCGCAACATTGCATAGTTCAAGTAAATGGCTCTGATTTAGACAAAGTGATTATAGAATACAACCCAAACATCAAGATACAAAAGCACGTATCTACTTCTCGAAAAAAAAGGTACCAAAGTGATCCATTCCGGAGTTTTATGTTTAACCCGAACCGTGACCTGTTTTACTCAGACAACTAAAGTGAAAGAAACAAGATGTCATTCTAGTATTGTGTGTCGGACGAGTCACTAAAAATGCTTCCCAGGATTGAAGATCCCTCATTTCCATCACCATTATTACCACCGCCTATGATTCCCTGCATGAAAGTTTGACCAACTTGCTGAGCTGCACCTTCTACAAGTCCTTGAATTGCAGCATTCATCAAACCATTCCCGAAACCATTGTTTGCCCCTGGAGGCTGCATATACTGGTTTGGCCTTACTTGTCCTTGCATTATAGGAGGCTGCTGGAACTGTTGCTGGGGAATTGCACTTGTACTAGCACTATGAAACAACTGGTTTGGCCTCACTTGGCCTACACCCAAAGGAGCCTGCATATATTGATTTTGCATTGCTTGTGTACCCATTGTTGGCTGTTGGAATTGGTTAGTCGCTCCCGGGAATGAATGGTGGTGCTGGAGGGCAGTTGGCTGTGAAGCGGGTGCTTGAACTAGCTGTCTAGGGGCAGCAGTTGAACAATCTAAATGAACATCAAACTCACAAGCGGGGCATCTATAAAGCCACTGCTTTGTTCCAATCTTGCGGCATACATCACAAGAGAAGCCTTTGGCACCAGTATAAGGATTTTTGAAGGTGAGTTCCAGCAAGCATTGGTGCAATTGGTGTGTGATTTTGAGTGGTCTAGTTGCACAGATCACATGAAGATCAAACTCACAGTTACCGCAGTGGTAGCTGAAGCCGTCTCCACGGTGGTTGCAGGCGTCACAGTTGAATTGTCCTCCGAGGTACTTGGACGTGGGGAGGAGGTTAAGAGGGTGGTTGGGATGAGAGGGGTGAGTAATCAGCTGTGGGAATTTAGCACAGCTCAAATGAAGAGTGAAGTTGCAAGGCTTACATATGTACATTTGGCCTAATGGTGGGAGTCTGCATCCTGAACAAGGGCTTAGATCTTGGAGTTGGATGCATAACTCTAATTCATGTGGATGACTGAAGTGCCTGAGGCTTGGAGTTGGATCATTGTTCAATTTCACCCTCCCCATCTTCTTGCCCTTTCTTCTTCTTTTTTCCTATTCTCCCTCTTATTCTTCTGACTTGTGAGTTTTTTTAAATATTATAACATGAAGTTATGAGGGGATCAACAGTAGCTAAAGACAGAGTGGCTGCTAGTTGACTTTAAAAATTTTGGGATCAAGTCAATGTCCAACACGGTATTTGTGACTGATTAGGATGTGTGGTTATGCAAACAGCATTGATTGATTCTTCTTTGACTAATTCTTTTAGGCGTTTACTTCAAATTTTCAGTGATATTTGGTGGTTTCTCTAGCTTCTTCATTAAGAATGCCATGCATTAATATCCTTGTTCAATTTCAGAAAATGTTACTTATTAGAAGGAAAGAAAAATAATTAATTTGATGGGTTTATGAAAAGGGGATAACGAGGATGTGTTGGCCAATTATCTTAACATTCTTATCTGGAAATCTTTTGACTTCAGCTGCAATAAATTAGATGTTTCTCTTTCAAATGTACTACCACATAACATTAAAACTAAATTGAGTTTGGACCCAGAAACCACCAAAAATGATGTAAAAGTGAGCTGAGGAGCAACTTCATCACAACTGGCTGGAATGTTAAAGCTTAGTAGTTTACTAGGATACAACTTCTGTAAATGACTTGAGTGGGTTTCTTAGAAAAGTATGGGAAGTTCAAAGTAATAAAAAAGAAAAGAAAAAAGAACATCGGTGGGTAGAATTACTTGTACCTGTATTGGTGGGATATGGCAGGTATCTTGCGCATATAATTTATCCAAAAAAATCAAGCAAAAAAGAAAATTGCATCCAAAGGTATAATCGAGCGATCAATAAAGCAAGTGAAAATCATGAAAGATCAAGTTTCAATCCATGTGTGTGCAACTTGGTCATGACACCGACCTTAAAAGGGAGAAAAAGAGTTACTAGTGGGAGCATTTTGGAAAAATAACACGAAATTGTAATAACAATTCGAGAGGAAAAAATTGATAATTTTTATCGCATTTTTCTTCTCTCTCATTTGGGTAACATGAAAGTGATACTCCTCCAGCTCACATAGAAGTTTCTTTGACTAGTCACACGTTTTCCAGCAGAAATTGAGAGTCGTCATATACTTTAGTTAGATACAAGTTTCACTACACGTGAATTTCATATCAATTTTTAGAATATATAATACTAAAAATTAGCTAATGCATATATATATTTGGAAACATTTAATTTAAATATAAATTTTAATGTACCAAAAGCTAGCATTTTCGTGTAATCTTAATATCTTTTATGAATAAATTAAAATAAAAAAATATACTGGTCGACCAACTCTATTTCAGTTCTTCTAGCCATTTGTGATATTTTCGATTTCCTTTATCTATACTAATATTACTTGGCTTGGCATAATTGTTGATGCCTATCCAATCTCTCCAAGCACCGGCCCGAAAGAACATCATTTGAGCCCGAAAAATCATTTCATTTGACATGTTTGAAGACAAGAAAATATATTCGCTGTGTCACGTCATTCAATAAACAGTTGAATATATGTAATTTTATGAAATTAATATTTCAAATAGCCACATTAGAGATGAGAGAAACCGAGCGAGAAGATTGACTTACAGTAGTAGAAATTATTTATTAACAAATAACATTAGAATTAGAACGGATACTTTGCAAGAATTCTTGAAGAATTTTCTTCTTGTTCTTGTATTGTCTCTCTCTCTCCCCTCTTCTCGCAATTCTTTCGACGTTGTGAGAATTTGGAGGAAATCGAAGAGTATCACACTGCTTCTTGATACACACATTAAGATAGAAGGTAATTGTTGAGTAAATTAATGAAATACTGCCTTTTTTCTTCTAGTGCTTCTCTTCGGAACGATTCCAACTATTTTTTTAATTGTATTCTTTTTATTCACGCTCTCGCGGCCCGCACCGAAACAGTGCTTTACCCCTAGATGTCCAGTCAATTATAGTTTGAAGCGCTGCCTTATATTAGTTTCTTTCCTTTGGTATAAAGAAAAAGTTAGGATAATTAAATATCATATCAATGAGTAAATAATTTTAACTATCATATAAACTTTTGAAAATTATGTGTTTAAGTTAGAAAGTAAAAATTAAATTAGAAAGTGTAAGTTCCGAAATATAATGAATGTTAATCGCATTTAGCTAGCTCTAAAACAAAATAAATACTACTAATAATAATAATAATAATAATTTATTTAGAATATTTTTTTTTCTATAAATTTGTTCTTATTACTTCAAATTTGCAGTTTAGTTAATTTTACTCTTATCTATATTACTGATTTACCTCTTTTACAAACTTTTTTACCGCCAATTCTCTTGATCTTATGAAAACAAACTTACGTATCTTAAGAATTTTGTCAACTTAAAAAATAATTTTACTTAGATAATGCATTACAAAAATTATTGAATTGTATTTTTTTCGCTAGTAATTAATCAAAGTCTTATTATTTTTTCTTATATAGTAACTCATTAAAAAATTGATTTATATAAGGCAATTTATCTTTAAATTGCAACATAGCACAAATAGTTTGTATGATGCTCCGCTAGATTTTCTTACGAACGTGCAAGGTCTTGAGCACTTTTGATTAAGTGAGCTTATTAAAGCAAGTTAGGATGTAATTAATAAATATTTCATTTGATGTCTTAACTATTTAAAAATTAAATATGGAATGTATTATAATTATATTAAATAAATAAAATAAAAGGTAAGATCTTAATTGATTTTGAACTGCTAAATGCTAGAACTTCATATATAATTCAAATAAGGAAATGAGTCCTAAATATTAGAAAAATAATTTAAATTACAATTTGTCCAATATAAAATTTATTTTTGAAGGGTATAAAAGGCAAACGACGTTTCGCTAAGGGTCTTCGGACTTTTATTATAACTAGTCTCTACGTTTGTGCGATGCACGAATATCTTATGTCAGATATTATGAAACGCATACAAAATATAATAAACTTTCAATTGCATAATATTCTAAATTTAGTTGCAAATATTGAATATGTACGTAATTCAAGATGTACGAAGTTTTTAGTGATTCAAACACATAAAAATCATATATATAAAGGTGGGAAAAAGAATGTTGACTTGGCATCTCTCTTTGGCCAAGAAAAATACTTATCTTTTTTCTCAAGTTTTTGTATTTTTCTCTTATTTTTCTTCTAAAAAAATATATGTTTTCTTCTTTCCAAGAGAAAGAGTGAAACGACTGCAATTAAAGTTGTAACATATGCAATAATACATAATGCTAATAATTGCTCAAATACATTACTATCTCTTCCTATTACTCAAGTTATCAATTATATTGGTTAGTTTTTTTTCTTTAGGTTACTATAAATACTAAGTAATATCTTCTCACTCACATAACTCTCTTCGCTTCATCTATAATCATTCATTTTCTTTCTCTCATTTTTGTTTGAAGCTCTCTCTATAGAAAAATCTTTTTTTTTCTCCTGAAGGTTCTTTCATTTTTAAATCTTTTGGTTGTTCATTAAGGAATTAGGAAGAGAAGAACATATGTCGCTACAAATCACAGTATTTGGGGAGTCAAATACAAGCTTGACGAAGAAGCTATCATCAAAATGTGTGCATATTTTGTTACTATTAATCTGCTGCAGGCTTGTGATTGTAGAATAGACGCATATGTAATAGTTTTCCCTTTTTGGGGGTGTAAAAATGCCCTATTTTTAGATATTAGGAATGATTATACTAAGTAAACTCTCTCTCTCTCATATATATATATATATATATATATATATGTCTGAATGGTAGCAGAAATCTAAGAGAGTACTAAGTTTTTGAAAATTTTCATAAGATTGTTAAGAAGGGGGTTGTTGACTCTCTCTCTCTCTCCCCCTCTCTCTCTCTGTATATATATATATAGGCATATCTGAATGGTAGCAGGAATCTAAGAGCGTATTAAGTTTTTGAAATTTTTCATAAGATTGTTAAGAAGGGGATTGTTGATTTGGTTATTTAAGGAAGGATAATTATTTATGGTTTTATAGAAGAATTAATGTGATGACCCAAAGGGTCATCTTGTGTTTTAGAACTCAATTCTGTGATCGTTAGCCTTAAAAATCTCATTTTTACCCTCCTCTATTTGCGTGTGCTGTCCGAGCGTATTTCCGGAAAACTTTTATGTGAAAAATTGAAGAAACAATGATTTTTGGTCATAAAAATGATTTTTTAGTTGACTTTGGTCAACGTTTTGAGTAAACGGACCCGAACCTATAGTTTGACGGTCCCGATGGATCTGTAATAAAATACGGGATCTGGGTGTATGCCCAGAATCGAATTCCGATGTCCCTAGCTCGAGATATGAATTTTTGACTAAAATTGGAAGACTGAAAAATTATGATTTTAAAGAATTTGCTTAACTCCGTAATGTCATTTTTTCATATTTTGGACCTTTAGTTCATATCAATTCCTTAACTTGGTTATTTAGGCATTTTAAGAGGATAAATCTGATCATAATAAAGGATTCAGATTCTTTCCTCTAAGGAGCCTTTGATTATCCACTTTATATCCGTAAAGGGTGATTTTCAGCAAGCTAAACTACTGTTTATGCACTATTAATGGGGTGAATTTGACTATTAGGAAGTCAGATTCATCTACCCTAGGCCTAACTTAACATAATTCCAAACCATATAGAGACTTGCTTATTTAGGCATTTTAGAGGATGAACCTAACCATTCAGAGGTTCAGATTCCTCAACTCTAATGCCCTTTTAACTACATACTTTGTACCCTTTTGAGGGTGAATACCAGCCATTTATACTACTGCTTTGTGCACTATTGTGGGGTGAATTTGACCATTGAAAGGTCAAATTCATCTACCTTAGTGCAATTTATCTTTCTAACGTGCTAAACACATATGAAATTACCACCTACCTATCAAACGTTAAGCTTATTAACAGAAACTCAGCACATAACCAAACAGATTCCAAGAGTTGCATGTCTACACTGAGATAATGATAATCTTACTTCAGTTTCTACATTAAGAAAGGAGAAGAAGAAGATTCAGATTCACATATTCTTGAAGGAAACACAACATGAACCAACAAGTTTAAAACAAGGTCTGAATTCAATAATTTTGTATAAAGTTCACTGTTACATACCTTTAAAGAGAAAGAAAAACCAGCAAGAGACTTGACCAAATAAAGGTCAAGTATGAACAGCAAGCAGCAAAAAGAAAAGAAATCAACAACAACAACAGCAACAGAAAACCAGAGAGAACCAGTACTCAGCAATAACCAAACCCAAAAATCTTGAGTAGAAATACTTAGGACTCCCAGCAATCAAACTCCAAAACAGAAAAAACCCCAAAAGGAACTGAGAACCAATTCCTCTAAAAGAAATCAAAATTTTCTTTTCTAATAATAACTTTTTTTTTGAATGAGAAGTATTTTGTATTTCAGCAGCTCAGAGAGTATCCGAAAAAAGTGTAACCCCCTCATCTCTAGAAAGAGGGTCTATTTATAGGATATTTGGGAATGTGATATTCTTTTGAATATTCCCTATCCAAAGCTGAAAACAGCATTCAATAGTACATAGGGCAACTGTCAACCCTATCTTTGGGACAACTGCCCCTATTCTAGAACTTTCTTACTCATTAAAAGACCTCTTTACCCTTGCAAATCTGATTTCCTAATATATATTTCCTAATGTACCCCTTAAAGCCCATGTATTTACCATTAGGTAACCAGGGTTACTTGCTTGGGCTATCATTTAACTCTAGTTAACTAACACTAGTTATGTCCCTTAGGTGACTTTTAGTTGTTCTTTAACCAAGGTTAGGTTAACTAATTTAGGGTTAATTGATTAAGTTCCTATTAGTTAATAGGTTTATCTTATTAATTAATGTGAGTCAATCAACTTAATTCCCTAACCTAAGCTAACTGATTTGGCTTGGTAAGTCTAGGTTGAACCATGACCATACACTGTTTTAGAACTGAGTTTTAGCCTAATTAGTTGATTAGCTTTCTAATTATTAACTGATTTCAACTTGTTTAGGATTTTGGTTGAGAATTAACTAAGTTGTTAGACTTGGTCAGTTTACTTGTATTAAAATCTGTTTAAGTTTCACTTGAGCCTAGGGGGAATTAGTTTGTTTAGGTTATTTGAATATGCCAAGCTAACATAAGAGTTGAAACTAAACCTATGATTAATTACAGATTATCATCTAATTGCAACTAATAATGTGGGCAGCAAAATCAAACAACAACCTCAATCAATACACAAGCAGACAACTACTACAATAAAGGCATATGAGTTCAGGGATTCAATTAACTAGTTCGTTCATATTTGTTTCTTGACAAAAAATACACAAACACACAGACGCCTGAAAATCAGCAAAGAAAAGAAAACTGAAACCTAATACTAATCTTGGTTACACGATAAGTAGAAAAAATACAAAGCCTAAACAGTTAAATCACGCAAAACAGTGATAAAGAGTTCTTAAGCTAAATACATCTGGGGTTTTAAACTTAAAAAAAAACTATGAACAGGTAAAAGAAAGTAATCAAAACAGTGATAAAGTCAGAAGTAAACAGTGACACAAAGAAGAAAAGAAAATTGATTAAATTACGCCTATTCATGCTTAAAAAAAACACGAAGCACATAGAAAGGAGGGGGGGTGTACCCGTAAAAGAAAGGTTTGGCCAGCAAAAATGAAATAGTCGGACCTTGACCGGACTCCGGAGGGCTTGAAAACGAGTCAAACCCACATGAATCAATTGCTCTTATCAAGAGAAACTGACTCATGTAGGTCTAAACCGTTGAATCGTTCGAAGTCGACCGTTGTAGCATTTTAGGTTTTTTCAGATTCTTAGATCTGAAATCGGGTGATTTTGGGTGGGATTTTGGGGAAACTGATGGTGGGATGGGGTTAAGGGTGAGGAGAGGGTTGTAGGGTGAAATGTTGGGGTGGTTTGGAGGTGGTCCGCCACCGTTAGGCGAGTTCCGGTGGTGGAAACCTAGGGCGGCTAGGGTTTGGTCGAGGCAGAAGAGAGAGAGAGAGACGAAGGGGAGGGGATGCGGCTAGGGTTTGGTGGGGGTTAGGCTTTGATGGAAATAAGGGGGTGGTGAGTGTTTGGACATATATATAGTTAATGGATAATGAGTTATCAGCCATTGGATCTGGAAAGATCAACGGTTGAGATCTTTCGATTTAATTTGAACGGTGTCGTTTTGGGTACTGGGGTCGGACTGGGTAGGAGGTGTAATGGGTTGGGTCGTTTGAGTGTATAGAGATAGGGATTGGGCCTGGGTATTTCTTGGCCCAGGTCCGATTTAATTCTCTTTTTAAACAAAACTAAACTACTTAATTAATTTAAATTAACTTAAAACTCCACCAAAATGTATTAAGTAATTCTAATTCAGTCTAATTAGAGATTGATTGGTAAATAAAATAAGGATGAAACAATTAATTTTGACACTCATATATTTTAAAAGATAAAATCAATTTTCACAATTTGTTCGACAAAATGACTAAATTTAGAAATTAGTTATTAAAACTACACTACTTCAAATAATCATCATCCATTTTGTTATTTTATTAAACTAATTACAAATAATGAATATGTAATTTCTTGATAATAATGATGCGCCTAATTTCGCAAGTTTAAATAATTTTAAAGGATGAATTATGAATATACAATGCAAAATAAATTCACAATTAGCACTAAAACTCAACAAAAATTTGTGAAATTAATTTATTTTATTGAATTTTGTAGGAGTATATGGTGGGTGAAAAATCACATGCTCACAGTAATTGTTGAGTATTGACTCAAGGTCGAGATTGGTATTGTGGTGTCGAATATTGAAGTAAGACTGATTTATGATATCTTTGTCTCTCTGTTGTTATTGATCTTTGTTTTGGTGAGGAAGAGCGTAAAGCACGAAGGGTGATGCCGTGCAATGTTTGTGAGCGAGTCTTGAAAGCACAAAGGGTGATGTCATGCCATGTCTTGTGAGTGATAATGCATGAAAGTTGATGTCGTGTTATATTATGAGAGAGTAAAAGCACGAATGGTAATGCCGTGCCGTTCTATTATTCATATGGTCGGATTGAGAGTAAAATCACGAAGGGTGATGCCGTGCAATTTCCTTTACTGTTTTTACTTGTTTATTTTGTTTAAGGCATATTGATTGATTCTGTTTTATTCCTGTTTATTATTCCTTACATTGTGAACCCCTCAGCATGTCCCCTTCCCATTATTGCCTGTTCTATTTATTTTACTACTATTGTTGCTACGTGTATGTTTATAATGCACATGTTATATGTGGGTGTCTTGTCCTAGCCTCTTCACTACCTCGCCGAGGTTAGGCTCGACACTTACCAGTATATGGTGTCGGTTGTACTGATGTTGCACTCTACACTTTCTGTGCAGATTCAATTGTCGGTCTGAGCTGATTCCGAGTTCGCTGTTGACTTTTTTACCCGGAGACCCAAGATAGATCTGTCGACGTCTGCATATTCCTGGAGTCCCCTCCTATCTGATCATTTTATTGTTTTCCTTTGGTTCATAAGCAATTGTACATTTTTCCTTTAACCAAATACTTGTAGATAAATCATAGTAGTCCGTGAGTTGTGACTCCAGATCATGGATAGATAGATACATATATATGTCATGTGCACGGATGTTATTATGAATTTGTGTTTCCTTATTAATTTATCATGTGTTGAAGTGTAGTAATTCTCCGCAAGTTTTTAGATTTTTATGTGTGAATCTCTAATGTTGGCTTGCCTAGCGACTACAACGTTAGTCGCCATCACAGTTCCGACGGTGGGAGTTCGGGTCGTGATAATTAAAGAGTGTAAAATATTAGAAAATAAACAAAACAAGAAATAAAAGAAAGAAGAAAAAAATGTGTATTCTAAATACAACTTATACTATATTTTGTTAAACATTTAAATGTCTAACTTTTATTTTTAACATCAGATTACTTTTATAAAGATAAGTGTGAGATAGGAGAGATGAGAGGGAGGTATAGCTTAGATTATTTAAAAAGTGATTTTTGACTTTTATTATATAGTACAAAATATAATATATGAAAAAATTGATCAAGAGAGAAAATGACTTAATTAGTAAGAGGAGAAAGGGGAACTGACTTAGATTATTTAAGGAAGGATATCATTTTTTTAATTTTACTAGACGAATTGAATGATATGAGTATGGGAAAAAAGGAAAAAGAAAAATACAAAAGAAAAACATGGTGGAAAAAATGAAAAAAAAAACTGAGGTCATGTGGGAACGGGTGGATGGTGTTGGAATGAATTAAAAAAATATAAAGTAGGTATACATGGAGAAAATTATCAAAATAAAAAACGATAGAAAAAAAATTTAAAAAAAACAAAGGATAGATTATCAACAAGAAAAATGACAAAACAGGAGATGAGAATTCAAAAATGTCATCGGAGGGAAAAAAAAACAAAATGTCAAGGTAATGGGAAGTACTAAATGATAAACTATTTTTTTTTGGTATTTCGAGAATTATAACTATTTTTTTTCTTTTTATAAAGGTACAGAAAAGTAAAATATTACTTGAATATAGACCAATTAAATTCTTAAATTGTGAACATAGAAGTATTTTACTTAAGCGTATCAATTAGAAATTCTCAAAAAATAAATGAGACGGAGATACAAAATTAAGTGTCTACTATCGGCAACTCTTTTAATATTTCTGTATTAGAAGATATCATGTCGTTAATTTAATCGTGCGAAGCACATGCATATTTACTGGTTTACTCAATATACATAGTAACAAAGAAAACAAAGACAAAAGGCCATTTAGTCATTCATACCTTCTTTGGCATTATATTTTGTGTTATGTTGCACGTAATCCTACATCAAATATTACAAAAGTTATATTCCCTCCGTTCCAATTTATGTGAATCTATTTTCTTTTTGGTTCATGCCAAAAAGAATGACCCCTTTTTTTATTTGGGTATAATTTACCTTTATGCAATGACTTATAGCCACACAAAATATATGTGCCTCATTTTACACCACAAATTCAAAAGTCTTCTCTATTTTATTAAACTCTGTGCCCAGTCAAATGAGTTCACATAAATTAAAACGGAGGGAGTATTTAATAAAATATAAATTCTTAACTATACAAATACTCAGAAGAAAATTTTATAACTATGAAATTATTTAACTCCAACCCTAACCAATCCAATCTCTAAATTCAACTCCAGTTCTGATTAATTCAATGTCTAGTTAAAAAGCACGTGAACTTTTTGTGTTTCATCCACGTGTAACGACCCGACCGACTGTCTTGAGCTCTAGCATGTCGTTCAGCGATTTGAAGTCATGAGCAACTTTGTTTCAGGTATTATGACTTGTAGGGGTGGTCAGAATTGAATTTCGGTAAGTTCGGAGTCAAATTGGAAAGAAAATTCTCATTTCAGAAGCCTTAAGTTGGAAGAATCGACTAAGACTGGAATTTGGAGTAAACGACCTCGGAATCAGGATCTGAAGGTTCCTGCAGGCTCGCACAATGATTTCGGACTGAGGCGTATGTCCGGATCGGGTATTGGATAACCCAGGAGCGTTTCGACGTATATTGTCGAAGTTAGCATTTTGGAAGGAATTTTATAAGTCTGGGTTGAAGTGTATTTCGGTGTTATTGATGTCCGTTTGGGATTCTAAATCTGAGAATAGCTTCGTATTATGATTCTGAAGTTCGGAGCGCGCCCGGAAGTAAATTTGGAGGTCCGTAGGTCATTTTGAAGTCATTTGGCTAAAGATAGAAATTTGAAGGTTTTTGAGAAGTTTGACCGAGTTTGACTTTTTGATATCGGGTCAGATTCCAATTCCGAAAGTTGGAGCAGGTCCGTAAGGTCGAATATGTCTTGTATGCAAAATTTGGAGTCAATCGGACATGATTTGATAGGTTTTGACATCGGATGTAGAAGTTTGAAATTTCAAAGTTCATAAAGCTTGAATTGGAGTGCGATCCATGATTTCGACGTTGTTTGATGTGATTTGAGGCCTCGAGCGAGTTCGTATCATATTTTGGGACATATTGGTATAATTGGTTAAGGTCCCGAGGGCCTCGGGTGGATTTCGGAAGGTTAAGGGAATAAATTTAGGACCAAAGAGTTGCTGAAATTTTCTGCAGAAAACTGTTTTGACAGCAACTAGTGCAATCATGGAGCTGAATTTGGAAGCTTATATCTATAAATATATAAAGCATCTGAAACTTTGCAAAACATAAAAGTTGCAGCCTTTGAAATTTATTTTCCAGAAAGTTAAACCATTCATGATTTGGACATTTTATCAGAAAGTTATGATCGACTGAAGATGGCTGATGGAGCAGTTTCGACAGAATTTTCTGATGCATGGAGCCAACTTTAGAAGCTCATATATCGGAAAATATAAAGAGTTATATGTTTTAAAACCTATCAACTTAAAGATCTTCGAGTATAGTTTCTAATTATTCAAAGAGTTTGTCATTTGGATATTTCTACAAGGAGTTATGAGCGTTTTAACAGAAGGTGTACAACAAGGGAAAATTGTAATAGGATGTACAACTTGCACAACGCAAGGTACAACTCGATAAAGCCTGGGCTGATTGTTTTAAACACGAGTTTTGGCCCATTTCTTTCATTTGGTTTGGACGATTTTGGAGAGCTCAAGGAGGGATTTTCACCAAGAAACACTAGGTAAGTGATTTCTTCCTATTTTTGAGTTAAATATGTGATCTTACATGGATTTAGACATGGAAAATTAGTATAAATTTGGGATTTTTGGGGAAGACCTAGAATTTGGAATTGTGGACTTTTACCATGAATTTGAGCATGAAAATTAGAGTAAATTGTATAATTGAGTTAGTAAAGCTATGGGTAGAATTTATCTTCGAGAAATTTCGGAATCCGGGCACGTGGGCCCGAGGGCATTTTGGTCAACTTTTCGAGCGGAGTTGGGAACTTATATAATTTGAATTGTTATAAGTATTAGAGTCAATTTTTATTGGTTTTCCCGTTATATTGGAGTCGTCGGAAGGGCTTGGAAGCCGGTTATGGAACTTCAGAGCGAGGTAAGTCTCCTTTCTAACCTTGTGAGGGAGAATTGTCCTCATAGATGAACTAATTTAATATGTGCTACTATTTGTGGGAGCTACGTACGTACGAAGTGACGAGAGTCCGTGCATAGCTACTATTATGTTATGTCCGGGTAGTCTAGGACCCAAAATCATGTTCTATTTGTCGTACTTTAATCTTACTGATGAAATTAAAATGTTTTAACCTTATCGAACTTGGAAAATGAATTTATGGAAAAAACTTAAATACTATTTTCATGACCATTAAAAGAGAAATTGTCATTTACTTGAGTACTTGATTTTCCCGATGTAGTCGGGGTGGATTATTGGAATGTGCATGACTGTGTGTGACCGCTTCGCAATTTATATTCCGCGAGCGGGGTGAATTCTTCCACTACTCTCATGGGAGCGGGTCGTACGCCACAGATGGTTAATAGATGCATCTATGTTTCGATCCGTTCGACCCTTCGATAGTGCACAATTTACATTTATGTTGGTTCGGGCCGTTCGACCCTCGGCACTGGTTGCGCATGATATTACTGCGTATTTTCTGTGATTTTTACCTGATTACTGGCCTGAAAATTTTATATTGTCAACTGAAATGATGAGGATTTTAAAATATTAAACATGAAAGAAGTTGTTAATTATTGTCGCTACTTGTTAACTTACCTATGATATTCATGCTTAGAGTCACCCTTGATTATATTAAATTGACCTCTAGCAAGTGTCAAATTCGACCTCTCGTCACTACCTCTTTGAGGTTAGGCGGGATACTTACTGAGTACACGTTGTTTTCGTACTCATGCTACACTTGCTGTGCACTTTTATTGCACAGGTACATTAATAACTAGTGGCTCTGTTTGGCGTAGTGATGTGGATGACTTGGCAACTTAGACGAGCTGCACCATCTGGAGACGACCCGCAGTTAGCAGAGTCTTCCTCTATGTATTGCACTTTCATTTTTATTTCTTGTCCAATTTGTATTTCGGACAAGCTTTGTAGAAATTGTAAAATTCTTAGAAATTGCTCATGTACTTGTATCACCGGGTTCTGGGATGTGTTTGGGATTTAATTTAATAAATGGAATGGTTTACCTGTCATATTTATTTAATAAATTTTTATTCTCTATTATGACTTGTAAGTGAAAGGTAACAATTTCAAAATAATGTTAAAACAGGAATTTAATTCAACTAATTAATTATTGGCTTGCCTGACGGTGGTGTACGGCGCCATCACGATCTTAATAGATCTTGGGTCGTGACAACTTGGTATCAGAGCACTAGGTTCCCTTAAGTTTCACGAGTCATGGGAAAGTCTAGTAGAGTCTTGCGAATCGGTACGGAGACATCTGTAATTATCTTCGAGAGGCTGCAGGGCTGTTAGGAGTACTTCCCTTCTTGATTCCTCATCGTGCGATTTGATTCCTTTGAGGCTTATGCCTATGTTCTTCCTACTCAATCTTATACTTCGCGAAGCGCTTGCTATGAAACATGGATTTGAGGAATTTAAATGGTGCTACAGATATGGTGCAAGATGTTTTCCATGCGTAGTTGGTTGGGGCTGTTGTTGTTGCCCTGCAGAACAATATTATGTTGTTTCAGCTCGATTGTTGTGTTTCTGAGAACTTTGAGGTTATGCTCAGATTGTTATAATGTTTACGATTGGTTATCGCGCGGTGTTGATATGATGGTAGAATGCTTTCCCATATGCCGGGGTAATGAATGAATTGAAGGGAGGTCTTCTCAGAGCGTAATTTCGAGATTTCAGTATTTTAGTTCCGGCGGAAGAAGGACAATTGGACTATGAATGTTCAAGTCTGGGGGAATAAAGTAATTAGGCTTGGTGTTATCAAGCGAGGTGGAGTTTTCATCTGTGATGTGGTATCGCTGTTTTGATCAAATAGAATGTGTTAAGTTCACCGGTGTTATAGTTCTTCGGTTGCATTGGGTCAAAGTGTTGTGAAGTAGTATTGAAGAAGCGGTTGTTAGAGATCGTGGTGTGTGGTGGTTCAGAACTGAATAGTTATTTTTAATGAAGGCAGCTCGATAAAGATGATCTTTGGAGAGTTTGAAGTCATGGTGATCTGCTGGTTTAAGAGCTACAGAGAATGATATTGAATTGGGCAGCATACGATGAATGAAGGCATGTGAGAAGTGTCAAGTGGCGGCTAAATTTCTAAAAGTCCAGGCGTAAGAAAAGGAAGTCAGGTAGTGCTTAAAGGAATGAGGTTAACCAAAGTGGGAGAGCAGCAGCATAGTGGTGAATTAGAAGATATTGTAGCGCATTTAGTAGATGTCCATGAAGGGCGGACGGACTGGCAAAGTTGGTGAATGAGAACAGGCTTAGGATGGGGTATTTATGTTGTAGAGTGTGTGTATTACATCATCGTTGGAAGGTGTCAGTTGGTAATTTCTACATGTGGGTTATCTCTCGCGAGCAGGTTAGCGGTCATGTAGTTGGCAAGTTTCTGCAAGGAATTCTAGTGGTTATTCGGTGGGAGGCCGAATATGTGAATGATGCTAGGGAACTTGAGTATTTAGGGAATGCCAACAGAAGAATTTAGAAGGATTTCGGTGGGGTCCAGAGTGGTGCAAGGAGTAGCTTTGGGCTAAGTGGGAGAGTCCCATCGCCTGCAACTGGGTTGCAGGATTGTCTTCTCATGGGGTTGCGGATTATCGGCGTATTGGCAAGCTATTGCAGCTAAGGGGAAAGGAGTAAAAATGGTAATTATTCATGGGATTTGATAAATGTGTTTAAAAGTTGGACCTATTGGACCAGGGTTAGGCTTTGGAAGATTCAGAATTTATGCTTAAGGCATAGGCGAGTTGTTAGGGTAGTGACTCAGTCACGTACTTCATTGAAAGGGTGTTCCTGTGCTAGAAGAGCCTTGGATTTGATTGTATTTAGGGCCAAGTCAGAGTGGGTGACTCTAAATAGCGGTCCTAGCAAACTCGAAGGTTAAGAATGCAGTGTTTAAGGACTTCAGGAAGCAGTATGATTAAGAATCGAGCTTTTGCAGTATAATTTCTGAGAAAGGGAAAATGGTTGGATTGTTCAATGATATTTTTCAGCGTGCAAGATAGTATCGGGGTAGTGAGAGAACTAAACTCCGGAGTGTAGAAAGATTTTCATAAGGGTATGAACGGTTTGTGGGGTTGAGATAGCATGGTCTCATGAGTCAAGGCCACTCGGGATGAGTAAGGATTGAGTTTGTTATGATTTGAATGGGGTTACTATTGTTTCTGAGGCGATTAAGGATGATTAAAAGAAGATAGATTGGTTATCCATGGTTGGAATGGCACATGCGCGATAGTGATCAGTTCCTTCAATGTGGTTAAGTTATGCATGTGGTTTGTGCCGGCGTGTGCGAGGCTTGTCGGCTGCCGTAATGGATTTATTTGGAAACATTCAAGTATTATGGATTGTCAGGTGTAGGTAGATCCCGGAAGGATTTGCCTGTTTTGTGATTATGAGAATTCACTCGTGTGTTATTGGGGTTTCTATATGACGGGGTGTTCACCCTATTAGTGGTTCAAGAGTAATGATGGAATTCCTGCGCTATCTCATATTGGCATGCAGGTGCAGTAAGCAGTATGTAATTGGAAGTAAGGATCAAGATTGCGGTTCGGTGTTGACAAGGATGTCATGAGCTCGGGTGAGCAAGAAGAAGGGATTTAAATGTCTAGAGTAAGCTAGTGTTGTCTCCAGTGTCACCTGAGATCGGTGTTTGGTGAAAGAGGCTTTGTATCCTGGTCATGGGTTCTTGATGTGTTTTGAAGTATTAGTGTGGTCAGTGGTATGGATGTGCAGACTTGTTACCTCGTGGGAGCATGACCACGGGATGATCATATGAGTGTGACATGTAGTCACGTAATGGATTGAAGATTTATATTGAGTATAAGGAAGTGTAATATTGCTTATGTGAGAATTTATGCTTGGGAAGCGTTCAGTTCATTGTGTTGTGGATTATGAGGTGTTTGTCCCAACTATGATGGTTGTTCTTGCGTGTTATGAGAAGAAGTGGGTTATTATGGATCCAGGTAAGGCTATCAACCCAGTTCGGTGCGAGCAGAATCAACTTGAAGTGTGTGAATGGGTTTAAACAGGATTATGGGCTTCATGTGAGTCAGATGTGTTCCTTTCAGTATAGCGCTCCTCAAGGAGGGGTGCTGGAATATCGAATGTTGTTCCGTCTTCGTTCATTTCATGTAAGGTTATTATTGTGACGTATGAGTTGTGAAACGGCTTGAGAAATTCTTATGTGTTAAAATTCAGCGTAGTGATGATGTTATGTGAGAAGGAGGGCTCTTGAGATTTCAGAGTATATATATATATATATATATATCACCTCAGTTGTGCTTAATTTTTGTAGCATATGACTCTATCAGTCTCCCCAGGATGGTATTATGCACTTAGCGTGCTTATGACCGGTATTCAGTAATTTTTAATGGTGCGCAATTCAGCTCCGTGTATATATCCTTATGTGAATTTTATGATGGGATCGGGTGGCACGCCGCCACGGGTATGTTATTTGGATTGGGTTGCACGCCGCAACAGGGTGATGTTGAGTGAGGTTCCTATATTTATTTTTCTTGTGTTTTGCTTCCTATTTTCTAACGAAATCCATGTTAGTTGCGTGAGTTGAGTAGTCCCTTCCTGAGTCATGTCCTTATGTATCATGTTCTAATTGTGGCCTATTGGCACATTGTGGCATCGTGTGAGACTGTTGGTCATGTATGGGGTGATTGGTTGTCTGAGCAGCTCATACTGGGTGAGACGAGGCTATTGGATCAGGGATCAGTGCGATAAGAATTTGTGAAGTATGGTAAAGAACAAAGGCCAACATTAGCGTAGTAATGAGGTGATGATTTTAGTCAAAAAGGAGAGAATCAATGTTTGGTTAACTCTGCAATTGGTTAGAAATTTCTACACATCTCCTCCGTTGTGGTGGTATCGTCAGCATTATAGCAGGATGTATATGTATATCAGCAGATGCATTGGGAGCATTAGATTCGTGGAATTTTGGCTATTAAGGTTCATGGAAAGTCATTGTGGTTAGATGGTGAATTATGCGGTGCATGGTACTAACTCAACAAAGGTACGCAGTAGTGTTTTGGTACCTCGTGTGGTAGTTGATACGGTGTTTATATATTGGAAATAGGCCTGGCAGAGAATTTCAGGTGTTGGAACTAGGTTCTAAGCTTATGGTATGGATAAAAAAGGATATCTTCAGATTTGATCAAGCTAATGTGCTCAACTGGGTTGTGGTAGTACGGGCAGGTGCACGAGGTGTTAAAAAACGAATTTCAGATAACTCCAGAGCAGTTTTTGGCACGTTTGAGGACAAACGTATGTTTAAGTGGGAGAGAATGTAAAGACCCGACCGATCGTCTTGAGCACTAGCGCGTCGTTCAGCGGTTTGAAGTCGTGAGCAGCTTTGTTTCAGGTATTATGACTTGTAGGTGTCGTCGGAATTGAATTTCGGGAAGTTCGGAGTCAAATTGGAAAGAAAATTCTCATTTCAGAAGCCTTAAGTTGGAAGAATCGACTAAGACTGGAATTTGGAGTAAACGACCTCAGAATCAGGATCTGAAGGTTCCAACAGGTTCGTACGATGATTTCGGATTGGGTCGTATGTTCGGATCGGGTTTTGGATAACCCGGGAGCATTTCGGCGTATATTGTGGAAGTTAGCATTTTAGAAGGAATTTCATAAGTCTGGGTTGAAGTGCATTTCGGTGTTATTGATGTCCGTTTGGGATTCCGAATCTGGGAATAACTCTGTATGGTGATTCCGGAGTTGGGAGCGCGATCAGAAGTGAGTTCATAGGTCCGTAGGTCATTTTGAAGTCATTTGGCTAAAGATAGAAATTTGAAGGTTTTTGAGAAGTTTGACCGAGAGTTTGACTTTTTGATATCGGGGTCGGACTCCAATTCCGAAAGTTAGAGCATGTCCGTAAGGTCGAATATGACTTGTGTGCAAAATTTGGAGTCAATAGGAAATTATTTGATAGGTTTCGACGTCGGATGTAAAAGTTTGAAATTTCAAAGTTCATAAAGCTTGAATTGGAGTGTGATTCATGATTTCGACGTTGTTTGATGTGATTTGAGACCTCGAGCGAGTTCGTATCATGTTTTGGGACATGTTGGTATAATTATTTAAGGTCCCGAGGGCCTCAGGTGGATTTCAGAAGGTTAACGGAATGAATTTCGGACAAAAGAGTTGCTGAAATTTTCTGAAGAAAACTGTTTTGAGAGCAATTAGTGCAATCGCGGAGCTGAATTTTAAAGCTTATATCTCGAAATCTATAAAGAATCTGAAACTTTGCAAAACATAAAAGTTTGAGCCCTTGCATTCTAATTTCCAGAAAGCTAAACCATTCATGATTGGACATTATATCAGAAAGTTATGATCGATTTAAGATGGCTGGTGGAGCAGTTTCGACAGAATTTTCTGATGCATGGAGCCGACTTTAGAAGCAAATATCTCGGAATATATGAACATTTATATGATGTACAACCTATCAGATTAAAGATCTTCGAGTATAGTTTCTAAATATTCAAAGATTTTGTCATTTGGATATTTCTACAAGGAGTTATGGGCGTTTTAACAGAAGGTGTACAACAAGGAAAAATTGTAATAGGATGTACAACCTGCACAACGCAAGGTATAACTCGATGAAGCCTGAGCAGCTTGTTTTAAACATGAGTTTTGGCCCATTTCTTTCATTTGGTTTGGACGATTTTGGAGACAAGGAGGGATTTTCACCAAGCAACACTAGGTAAGTGATTTCTTCCTATTTTTGAGTTAAATATGTGATCTTACATGGATTTAGACATGGAAAATTAGTATAAATTTGGGATTTTTGGGAAAGACCTAGAATTTGGAATTTTGGACTTTTACCATGAATATGAGAATAAAAATTAGAGTAAATTGTATAATTGAGTTAGTAAAGCTATGGGTAGAATTTATCTTCGAGAAATTTCGGAATCCGGGCACGTGGGCCCGAGGGCATTTTGGTCAACTTTTCGAGCGGAGTTGGGAACTTATATAATTTGAATTTTTATAAGTATTAGAGTGAATTTTTATGGTTTGCCCGTTATTTGAATAGTTATGGGGCGTTGTGCATCAATTGGAGTCGTCGGAAGGGCTTGGAAGCCGGTTATGAAATTTCGGAGCGAGGTAATCTCCTTTCTAACCTTGTGAGGGGAATTGTCCCCATAGGTGAACTAATTTAATATGTGCTACTATTTGTGGTGGTTACGTACGCCCGAAGTGATGAGAGCCCGTGTGTAGCTGCTATTATGTTATGTCCGAGTAGTCTAGGACCCAAAAGCATGTTCTATTGTCGTACTTGTAATCTTACTGATGAAATTAAAATGTTTTAACCTTATGGTACTTGGCAAATAAAATTATGGAAAATATTTAAATACTATTTTCATGACAACTAAAAGAGAAATTGTCATTGACTTGAGTACTTGATTTTCCCGATGTAGTCGGGGTGGATTGTTGGAATGTGCATGACTGTGTGTGACCGCTTCGCAATTTATATTCCGTGAGCGGGGTAATTTCTTACACTACTCTCATGGGAGCGGGTCGTACGCCACATATGGTTAATATATGCATCTATGTTTCGATCCGTTCGACCCTTCGATAGTGCACAATTTACATTTATGTTGTTTCGGTCCGTTCGACCCTCAGCATTGCTTGCGCATGATATTACTGCGTATTTGTTGTGATTTTTACCTGATTACTGACCTGGAAATTTTATATTGTCAACTGAAATGATGAGGATTTTAAAATATTAAACGTGAAAGAAGTTGCCAATTATTGTCGCTACTTGTTAACTTGCCTATGATATCCATGCTTAGAGTCACCCTTGATTATATTAAATTGACCTCTAGCAAGTGCCAAATTCGACCTCTCGTCACTACCTCTTCGAGGTTAGGCGGGATACTTACTGAGTACACGTTGTTTTCGTACTCATGCTACACTTATTGTGCACTTTTATTGCACAGGTACATTCATAGCTAGTGGCCCTGTTTGACGCAGTGATGTGGCTGACTTAGAGACTTAGACGAGCTGCACCATCCGGAGACGACCCGCAGTCGGCAGAGTCTTCCTCTATGTATTGCACTTTCATTTTTATTTCTTGTCCAATTTGTATTTCGGACAAGCTTTGTAGAAATTATAAAATTCTTAGAAATTGCTCATGTACTTGTGTCACCGGGTTCTGGGATGTGTTTGGGATTTAATTTAATAAATGAAATGGTTTACCTGTCGTATTTATTTAATAAATTTTTTATTCGCTATTATGACTTGTAAGTGAAAGGTAACAATTTCAAAAAAATGTTAAAACAGGAATTTAATTCGACTAATTAATGATTGGCTTGCCTGACGGTGGTGTCCGGCGCCATCACGACCTTAATAGATTTTGGGTCGTGACACCACGAGTATACTCGCTCGTGCAAATATAAAGCTCCACTATACTTGAAGTTTCATGAATGCAATAAAATAGCTTCAAGTTAATTTACCGTCAAATTGAATTATTAAAGATAAGTTAACTACAAGAAACTATACACGGCAGGTTGATCGAAAGGAAGGGGAGAAAATAAATTGCTTACAAAATTATCACCTTAACTAGTCTCTTATTTTCTACTAAAAAACCTTTTCTACCAAATTCAAGAAGGTGGTGCACTTAAAATATATGGTGGTGTTCACCGCAAAGAAAATAACAGCTGATGTTAAGTAAGTGTATATTGAAGACTTGAAATGTGCTATGGTATAAAAGAAGAACATAGTTCAACATAAAATTTTGTTAATGATCATCATTCTCATAGATTGAACGAGAAAGAAATTAGGATTAAAAGTAAAGATAGAGAGAAAGCTCGAGATCTTTTTTTATTGATGATCCACAGAAAATGAATTCCCAAATCTGTTTATTACAACTGGGTTCCCTTGTATATATACATGGCCCAACTAATAAGACTAACAGACCTCAACTAATGGGCCTAATCTAATACAGATGTTTGGGTCGCATCTGTTTCAGCCCATCTTTATACTCTTAACAGCCACCGTCAAGTTGGAGGGTGAGACAATCCCCAACTTGTGAATATGGAGATGATGAGAAGGCCTACGCAGGGGTTTAGTGAAGACATCTGCGAGCTGAGAAGCACTGGAAGTGTGAGACAAGCTAATGAGCCCTTCAACAAGCTTGGTACGGACAAAATGGCAATCCAACTCGATGTGTTTTGTCCACTTATGAAACACAAGATTGCGAGCAATGTGAATGGCAGAGATACTATCACAATGGAGGGGAACAAGAGAAGAAGAAGAGACTCCAAGATCAGACATGAGCCTACATACCCAAGTGATTTCAGCCACAACCTTGCTCATAGATCTATACTCAGCCTCAGCTGAAGACAAGGATACTACTACCTGTTTCTTGAATTTCCACCCAATGAGACTGCCACCAAGAAACAAGTAGAAACCACAAACAGATCTCCTGCTATCAAGGCAGGAGCCCCAATCACTGTCACAATAAGCCTGCAAGGATATATTAGGAGAGTTGGAGAAGAAGAGGCCAAAATCAAAAGTGCCTTTGAAATACCTCAATAGGTGCAAGGCTTCCTTCATGTGAGGAAGGAAAGGCTGCTGCATGAACTGATTGAGATGTTGCACAGCAAAACTAAGATCAGGTCTGGTATGAATGAGGGAATTGAGCTTACCAATGAGACTTCTATATTCTTCAGAATTAGGAAGGGGATCCCCTTCTTTAGCCTTCAACTTCACATTTAACTCAAGAGGACAAGCTACAACAGAATAATCAGAAGAGTTAAAGCAGTTAAAAGGTCATGGATATACTTTTTTTGATGCAAAAGAACCCCAGAAGATGTATGAAGAACTTCAATACCAAGAAAGTAATTAAGAGAGCCAAGATCCTTAATTTTAAATTGAAGATCCAACAAAAGACTTGAGAGAATAAATCTCAGAGACATCAGTGCCAGTTAGTATAATATCATCCACATAGACAACTAGAATAACCATAGAACTACCAGAACCCCTGGTGAACAAAGAGTAATCATTAAGTGAATGTACATAACCCCTAAAATGTAACACTTGAGATAACTTGGCATACCACTGCCTGGAAGCCTGCCTAGGTCATATAAAGACTTCTGAAGCTTGCAAACTAAAGGGGCAGAGGAGGAAGAAGACCCAACAGAGAGACCAGGAGGGAGTTTCATAAAAACTTCCTCATCAAGATCACAATGCAAGAATGCATTGTTGACATCAAGTTGGAACATAGGCCAACCTTGCTTGACAACCACAACAATTAGGGTCTTAACAATGGACATTTTGAAAACAAGGGAGAAGGTCTCATGGAAATCAATACCCTCCACCTGAGTATCACCCCTTATAACTAGTCTGGCCTTATACCTCTCTACATTTTCATCAGCTTTATACTTTACCTTGTTAATCCATTTGCAGCCAATAGGCTTTTTGCCATGGGGAAGCTGAACAATTCTCCAAGTTTTGTTAGCCTCTAAGGCCTCAAATTTCTTCCTCGTGGCATCTTGCCACTCAGGGAAATTTGCTACCTGGGAGTAGGAGTGAGGCTCAAGAATATGAATTTGAGTAATATAAGGAGAACAAAATCTTTGAGATAAGTAGGGGAATTATGGGCTCTATAAGATCTTCTCAGAGAAAGATCATAAGTAGGAGAGGAAGAAGTATGAGGATTGGAAGAAGGTGGAGGAAAGACATAAGAAGGAGGAGGCAAACGAGTAGGGGGGGGGAAGAAGGAGGGGATGGAGAAGAAGAAAAAGGAGGAGAGGAAGGTGAAGAAGAAGAAGAAGAAGAAGAAGGAGAGGAGGGAGGATAATAATAAGAAGAATAAGAAGAAGAAGAAGAAGAAGAAGGAGAGGAGGGAGGATAATTTTCAAAAGTGGCTGAAGAGAGAGGAGAAGAGAAAATGAGTAAGCTATCAGAGGAACTAAGGAAGGGAAATATGTGTTCTTTGAAAGTAACATCCCTAGACATGAAAACTGATTTGCTAAAGAGATCATATAGTTTGTATCCCTTCTTAGCAAATCTATGATGGAATTTGTTCTTATGGGGTTTAGTATCATTAGAATAACAGAGGCACCCAAAAGCTCTAAGATGAGAGTATGCAGGTACAGTTCCAAACAACAGTTCATAAGGACTTTTCCCAAGAAGTAAAGTAGAAGGGAATCTATTGACTAAGTATGTGGCAGTAAGAATACAGTCTCCCCAGAATTGAATAGGGAGATGAGATTGAAAAAGAAGAGCCCTAGTTGTTTCAAGAAAATGTCTATGCCTTCTCTCTACCACTCCATTTTGTTGTGGAGTGTATGGACATGAAGTTTGATGAATAATTCCCTTGTTGGAGAAATATTTAGATCCTGCAATACTAGACCCCAATTCAAGGGCAATATCACTTCTAACAGTTTGGACCACAGACTGGAACTGAGTCTCAACCATGGCAATAAATCCTTTGAGAATGTCAAAAGCATTGCTCTTGAAACCCATTTAATGAGTCCAAGTGGATCTAGTGTAGTCATCAACAATGAATAGAAAATACCTAGAGCCAGTATAGGTAGGTGTAGAATATGGACCCCAGGTATCTATATGAATCAACTAAAATGGTTTAGTAGTTTGTATAGAACTGTCATGGAAAGGCAATCTAGTTTGTCTTGCTAAAGGACATACATGACAAGCAAAATACTGATTAGAAGAAAAATACAGCCAATATTATTCATATTTTTCATTTTAGAGAAAGGAATATGTCCAAGTATATAGTCCCAAACAACATCAACATTGTTGACTTTATTAAGTACATCAATGGTATTTACAGAGGGTGTATCAATAGTTACAGGAAATGAACCAGAAACAGAAATAGAAGTATTAACAGTAGGAGAATGTGGAACACAACACTGTTGGGCAGCAGAAGTAGCTTGCTGAAAGAGCTTGTAAAGACCATTGTCCAGCCTACCAAGCCCCACTGTCTTCTTCGGTGAAGGGCCCTGTAGAGTGCAAGCAGCCTTGGTAAATTGTACAATATCAGCATCATGGCATAACAATTTATGAACACTAATGAGATTATATTGGAAACTAGGAATATAAAGCACATTGTGAAGAATAAGATCAGGAAATAAGACTAGAGTACAAATATTAGTAAATTTGACTTTATAGACATTAGGAAGGGAAACTAGGTAACGAACAGGTAGGGTTTGTATGTTGAAGAGCAAGATTTTAATGGAGATCATGTGATCATATGCTCCTGAACCTATTATCCAAACTATCCCATCTACTCTACTTATCATACATGCTCCACAAGACACACCCTTCTGGGGTGGGGGGTGGGGACATACTAACAAAGTTGGCAGACCCCATGAGGTTGGAACCATGAGGGGAAGCAGTGATTTGGGCCTACTGCTGAAGTAACATCATCGGTTGGGAATACTGGTCCTTGGTAAGGCCAGGCACTGTAGAAGGACTCTGAGACTGAGAGGTAGTATCACCATACTCCATAGTAGGAATAACAGGCATTGTGTTGGATTCAATCTCAACATGAGCGACTGATCTTTTAGGCCCTAGAGTCTTCGCAGGTCCCAAATTGGGGGGAAAGCCATGCAGCTTATAACACATGTCAATGCTATGACCATGTTTCTTGAAATATTGGCATACCCCGGGAGACCTAGTAGACTCAAAAGAGACTTTAGAAAAGAAGATAGGATTTGAAACAACAACATTGGGAGTTGATGTAGAATTCAATACACCAGCATTGAAGGAAGCAGAATTAGAGGGAAATTGAGTCCCAGCAGATACCTGCCTCTACTTATCATCAGACAAAAGAATATCGTAGATTGTACCAACATAAGGAAGAGGGTTCATCATTAAAATGTTACTCCTGGTCTGAACATAAGTTTCATTTAGACCCATGAGAAATTGATAAGCTCTTTGTTCCTCATCCTTAACCGATTTGGCTCCAAAGGTACAAACCCTTGCTCTACCAGCTGAGATGGAGGCAATTTCATCCTATAACTGTTTTATTTTATTGAAATAAGATGATATATCAAGTGACCCTTGAGAGATATGGGCCAGTTCCTGTTTCAACTCAAAAACCCTGGCACCATCAGCCTTACCGTATCTCTCTTCTAATTCATTCCATATATCCTTAGCAAATTCAGAATACTCTACACTTCGAGCAATGTTTTAAACAAGGAGTTTATTAGCCAAGATATCACAAGATCATTGCACTTCTGCCATTGTCTGGCTAAGGGTGACCCATTAGGAGGTTTCCCAGTACTACTAGTTATAAAATTAATTTTATTTCTAATAGACAAAGAAACTAATACAGTGCATCTCCAACCACATAAAACACAGTACACGAACCAGCAAAAGATGCAGGGGTTTGAGTGGAATCATAATTACCATTTGTCATGCTGACAACAGGGTAAAAATCAGCTAAAATAATGAAAGTAACAACAAGTATATAACCAGAATAGAGAAAATAGAACAAGTATACCAGCCTCTTTCGCAACCGGAAAGAGAACAACCTTCGATGATAAGGAAAAATGGAGCAAAAACCCTAGCTCAGAAACAGAGAAATCCTGAATAATATCGATGAATCCTTCAGATTAGATACCGGAAAACTCCATCGCGCAAATAAAACTCATCGGGAACACAAAATCAATCGAAAAAATCACTGAATCGACGAACACTGTCGAACTTCGAAAACTCGATGAAAACTGGCAAGGGGAGAACCGATCAAACATGGAACACTAGATGAACACGGATATGTGCTCTGATACCATGTTAATGATCATCATTCTCATAGATTGAACGAGAACGAAATTAGGATTAAAAGGAAAGATAGAGAGAAAGTTCGAGATGTTTTCTTATTGATGATCCACAGAAAATGAATTCCCAAATTTGTTTATTACAACTGGGCTCCACTGTATATATACATGGCCCAACTAATAAGACTAATGGACCTCAACTAATGTGCCTAATCTAATAAAGATAAATAAATGATAAATAGGCTTGGGTCGCATCTGTTTCATCCCATCTCTATACTCCCAACAAATTTGGATACATCATACATGTTATGCAAAATTAAGGAAAAATAGAATTCAATAAAAATATTATTAGAGATATAATTGATATCCATTAATAAAAAAGGTCAAGCTTTTAAAA
Organism: Nicotiana paniculata; assembly: GCA_005239505.1. NCBI lineage: Eukaryota > Viridiplantae > Streptophyta > Magnoliopsida > Solanales > Solanaceae > Nicotiana > Nicotiana paniculata. The sequence continues at coordinate 39,223 of MDKI01115562.1, forward strand.
TCTTGTGGCATGTTCAATAAATTGAACTTTTTAAATAGAGCCGCCATTATGTAGAAATATACTTTAGATGGATGAAATTGTGTTTGGTTATGTACCAAAAGGATTCAAACTTGTAACTGAGAAAAAGTTTTAATTCTATGTAACATCTTCTTTGGGAGACTCTTCGAACAAGAGTCAGAATCGAGATTACTCTAATCAACGAAAAGATTCAATTTGGTTTCAAACTCCTAGCATTAGGTAAATAAAAAAATATAATACAAATTTGTTCAATATGGAGTTACATATCTAAAAGAATAATTTCACTTTTAAAAGGTATAATTTTCGTTCAATATTTTATTGGAATATTTTCGTCAATCAACAGTTCACGTTTTAAGTGATTTGATTAGTCGGGGCTGTAATATAACAATCACACTTAGATACTCACTCTACAGCTCTCGGTAGTTTAAGTGATTTTTCCCAATTTGGCTTTCTAAAGTCCAAATGGGTATTGCACGATACAAGTGATAAATGCTCAAGTCGGGTCTTACTATATCTAGATTCAACCCTTTACTTGGGGCTATCAATTTCTTGAGTTCACCCCAGTTTCTTGCTAGCCAAGTTTTCCTAGACTTAGTCTCTCTTCTTCAAGTCGAGACTAAGTCTATTAGGCATGAATCCGTGTTTGCAACCATTAATCCTTGAGTTTTAGAAAAAAACTAGGCTAAATATCACTAACCCAATCACAAACAAGGAATAATTCAAACACCCATCAAATAACCACACTAGGGTTGGGTCACAACACTAGCTAGAAATTTAGCTACTCATGAAAATTGTAGAAATTAAAGAAGAAATAAAGATAGAATCCATAATAATTAAGTATGGGATGAAAATCTAGTGTTTGTACACAAATCTAGTATAACGTTACTTAAAGCAGTAAAGAGAAATGGCCAGGTGCTATTACAAAAACCAAACTTAACCTAAAAATGAAAAAAAGTCCTATTTATACTAAACTGAAAATATCTGACAAAAATGCCCCTGCGGAGGTTGTGCGGCCGCATAATTCTGAGTGCGGCCACATGCATGGCTTGATTTGGGATCTGGACTTTAGTCTGCGGACTGCACAAAAGTGAGTGCCGCCACACCTTTGACTTCTGCGGCCGCACAAAAATCGTGCGGACCACATATCTTCAACTGGGGCTCTGAATCTCTTCTTATGCGGTCCGCATAATAGTGATTGCGGTCGCACACTGGCTTCTGCGGCCGCATAAAATTCTTAAGGTTCGTACAACTTCAACTTGAGGTTCTCTGAATCTTCTCCTCTTTGGTCCGCATAATAGTGAATGCGGTCGCACACTGACTTCTGCGGCCGCGCAATACTTGTGCGGTCCGCACAACTTTAGCTCTCAAAATTTCCAACTCTGTGAACCTCTATTCTGCGGCCTCACTAGAATTATGCGATATGCACACTGTGAAGCTAAATTTGACAGGATTCCTTCATTGTTTGCGGCTGCACACAGAATTGAGCGGTCCGCACTCTAAGCATTTTTGCCCTTTATTTGTCCTTGTCCAATTTTGAATCGTTTTTGAGTTAAGTTTTACCTTTTGGCTTGTTTTCCAATGTTCTCTCAAGAAAGCTCATTTCATTAGTTCTCTGGGATACCTTTAAGCATTTTTGATCTAAAACTCAAGTAAAAGCGGGCAAATAAGCGGTCAAAATCCCTACTTATCAATTCCCCCAAATTTAAGTTTTTGCTTGTCCTCAAGAATTGAAGGTAATTCCTACCTCTATTATAAAAAGGGATATTTTAATTGTCCTAAATTAAGTCAAAACACAAATAAATTGGGACCAACAATTACCCACACGCTCATGAATCATTAACAAGCCTGTGATTTAAAAATTGAAGCACAAATGGCTCTAATGTGACACTTTGAGCATGAACGGTTGACTTTGATCATCAAGGACGCTCGCACTTTCATGAAAGTCACTGTGGATCCCAAACTCCTCCTCGTATACTCTACGGAAGCTCATCTCACTCACGAATGAAGAGTTAAAAACAATGACTCGAGGAATATTCGCTCATCACTCTCAAAATAATGTCACAAGCCCGGTCTAAGTACCATATGCTTTCCCCTCATGTAGATCACCAATAATGTATGCTTTATTGGCTTGAAATCACGTAGGCTTTTTTGTCATGTAATGAAGGCTTTTGGATTAAGGAGGGTAATATCGAATTGGAATAGGTTCATATTTCCTTTAGCACTTCCTATTCTCTTGTTGGCTCTTGCTTTGCTAACTCTTTGAGTCATTTTATTTCCCCTTAGGGGGATTAGAGAGACTTGACACCACTCTTTCTTTTACATGATATTCACAATATCCTTCTTTGCTTTCTCCATGCTTTGCACTTTTTCTTTCTTTTGCATCTTTTCAACCCTTTCACGTTATTCACTTTCTTTTTGTGTTTTTCTTTGTTCTCCCTTTCTTTTTCTTTTCCTTTTCCTCATTTTCATTTATTTTGTATTTTTGTGCCTTGAAACCATCTTTCAACTCCTCGTCTCTCCCCCAAACTTATGTTCTTGCCATTTGAACCACATGAGTGCTAAAGAAAAGTCGGGTGCCAAGAGAGGTCACTATAAAATGGTTAAAGAATTGTAATATGGTTATTGAATGAAAGGATTTAGGCTAAAAATGGTTTATTAAGGATGTTATCATTAGTGGGCCATGGAATGTTTCAAAAACGGGTCAAGGAAGGCCTAAAATCACTTCTCAAGCCAAGCTAACTTAGAATTTCTCCTAGAAACACATTCGGGGCATGTTCTAGACCATTCGCACAGGTACATGGACTTGTAACAAAATACCTCACCTCTCACACAACCATATTTTTAAAGAGAAAGAAGTCGAGGGCTCACAACAGTCGCATTCAAGATTGAAAATGCCTACGGTTCAACTAAACCATCAGATGATTTCCTAAGTCAACACAAGATTCACAAGGTCACTAACTAGAGCTATTTCTTTTACAAAAACTTGTTTTTAACCATAAGCGCATAGTTAAGTGTGTTGGTACCAAGTGAAACATGCTCGACTCTTATTTATTCATTACACTACTTGTTTTTACCTAAACATCAAAAACTGACTCAATATCTTAAGAAGGTTGTCACGCTATCCATCATTGGGAAGAGCCACCCGGTTCACACAAGACCCGCCTTTGGAAAGAACCGTAACACTAAGAAAATCGAAGGGTTATTGTTAAATAAAACAAAAGAAGAAGCTAACAAATAAAAAAAAAGCTAATAAATTAATTAAGAAGCTATACTATTAGGAAAGCAAAACGAAGAAGCTATAAAATAAACTACTAAAGGTAAAGCAAATGAATATGTACAAGGGGGGTGATTATATACATAATGAGGGATAGAGTAAAGATAAAAGAAAAAGGAAAAAGAGTATTTAAGTTATTACAGGCCCAAAAAGTGATCAAATGTCATAAACAGTCATCCAAATCATCAAACTATCAAAATAGACCACCCCCTAAAAGAAGAGTAAGCATTGTCCCCAATGCTTAGCAAAAACAAATCATAAGAGGGAAGAGAGTAAATAAAACTCCCTATGTGGTCTCGGGGTGACTAGCAGCATCACCACCCTCGGTCTCCTCTAACTGAATATTCTCATCTTCGGGCAGAGGGGCAACAGAGTTGGAGAGCATCTGGAGTATCTCCTCAGCAGTGGGAGTAGTGAGATCATCTAGCACTGATTGACCTGTCTCCATCAATAGATCAAAGGGAAAGTCACCCGCTAATGCTAACTTCTTCACCTCTTGCCTCAAACATTCCACTGTCTTCTTTAAAGCCTGGGACTTTGTCATTTTCTTCACTTGCATGGACAATTCCTCAATGGAACCCCCCCCCCCAGAGCTACCAAAGTGCCCATGATAGTCTGCTGGTTGTCTAGGATCTTCTTCAAAGTTTCCTCCACTGAAAGAGGTACCTGTGGCACTATTAGAGTAGAGGATTGCGCTGCAACAGTACTGGAGATGTCAGACAACTTAGAAGTGGCTGTCTGCATCCAGTTATTGAGGCTCGCCAATGTCTGGGAGACTCGCAATGCAGTGAGAGGGTATGTAGACGAGGATGGAATGGAACTAACTTGGGAGGCTTGGAGGATGATGGTGGTGGCATGGCAGCTGTCCCGGAGGAAGACCCGGCTACTATGGTAGGCATGGGAGGAAGATGATTCAGCAGCATCCGCTAGGCCTACCATTGTTGGCTCGTCAGACTGGCCAGCTGTGGTAGTGTCCGTCCCCTTGAACTTTGGGTTGTCCTCCCCCAGCAAGTTATACCAAGAAAAAGGTTTCCTAGCTTTTACCTTTGTGTCATATGGCCTTGGATCCACCTTTGCATCATATAAGTACTATGTTCGGGTGTTCGAAAAGGGATAAGACTTTTCATTCTTATGGACCACCAATGTAATCCTAGTTGACATTATAGCACCCACATTGATAGGGTACCCCACCATAATATAGGCCATCAGCACTGCTCGGGGAAGAGGGAGGTTGTTCTCGTTCAAGATGGGATCAATTCTATTGTAGACAAAAGTTTTCCACCCTTTAGCTTCAAAGTTGAGGGTGGTCGGGATAATAGGCACTCCTGCGGTAATCCATAGTGGTGGTGCTCCTGGGGAAGCCAAAATCTCAGCGCTTCCACTTGCTCGAACCCCACATAAGTATTCAAAGTATGGGCATCAAAGCGAACCTTCAAATTCCTCACGTTTGTCACCTTTGTTCCTGCCTTTATATGAGCTATGTTGGCATAAAAATCCCTCACTAAATGTTCATTTGCATCTAGGACCCGGTGAGTGAACCACTTCCACCCCTTTCACTCCTGGAATTTCCTAAGGATGTTTGGATTATGAATATCCAAATCCTTCATCAAGAATTATCGCTCCAGTGTGAGCGACCTTTTTGGCCACAACTCCCTGAATTTGTTGAACGCCATCAAGCTGATGAATCTATCCTCCTACATCTCTTTATTTTTTTTCCTTTCAAGACCACCCACACGAGTGCTATCCCCTCTACCGTAGTCTGGGACATCATCATCATCTATATCAATAGCTGCCAGAGGAGTAGGTGAAAAGGAGGGCTCGGAACCCTGACTTCCTGCATCAGCCTCAGCTAAGGAACTGTCTGTAAGCTCATTGTGCAGTTGATAGCGCCAGTTATTTGAGGTGGTTGGGACTGAGGTTCAGGCTCGACCTCCATAGAGTGACCCTCGGAGACTTCCCTAGACGGGGCATATTCACTGGTGTCTGAGGAGTCAGGTACCCTGTGTGCAGTTTCTTTCTTGCCTATTGCTTTCTGAATGGCCAATGGTAGGTTACTCTTGCCCCGACCTCGGCCTCGGGAGGGATCACCCCTCCCCTTTGATGTAACACCTCTTCCGCGAGATCTAACCAATGTCTGCAATACAAATTACATTTGTCAGTTGAATTGAAAGCAAAGGAAACAGTTAACTCACAGTTGCAGACAAGCAGTCAGTACTGAAGCAGTGTGGACCGCACAAAACTGAGTGCGGCCACAGATTTCCTAGTGCAGACCGCACACTTTTGGAGTGCAGCCGCATAACCACGAGTGCGGACCACACAAATCTGAGTGCGGCCGCATAAGTCCCACTTTGAAATTATAGGTTCTCTGAAGTTTTGAATGCGGACCGTATACATTTTTGTGCGGCCGCATACTTCTTCTGCGGACCACCAAATTTTGAGTGCGGTTCGCATAGCTCAACCATATCCAACAATCCTTTTTTCCAGTTATGTGGACCACACAAAAATGTGTGCGGTTGCACAATTTGATTTTTATCGGCACTGAGTTAGGGTTCATGCAAAATGTTTAAATTTTAAGCATGCTGTGCAAAAATTGACACAATTATTGGTCTACCCAACATGTATATCACTATCCACATGATTTTGAAGAAAAATTTAAGCACATTTGACATTTTTAGGGTGAAAATTGACTAAACTACTCAAAGAAATCAAAAACAAAATTTGAGTAAAATAAACAAAAATCTACATGAATTGAACATACCAGTAGTGGGTGATGCAAGTAGGAATCTAGCTTGATGAAGTGAGTGTGATTGTGGAAAATTTTTTTGTTTCTGATTGCACAGAGTTTACTAGGGCTTGAGAGTTCAGAGAGCGTAAAGTGTGAATAGTAACGGAAACCCTTATTTATACCCTAGCAAAGGCGGTGCATCTCTTACCTGAGTGCGGCCGCATATTATTGAGTGTGGTCTGCACTCCTTACCCGGAGTGAACAATGATGTGCAGTCTGCATAAAATTGAATGTGGCCGCATAACCCTGTGCGGTCCGCACTTCTTACCTGGAGTGAACAATGATGTGCGGTGCGCATAAAATTGAATGTGGTCGCATAACCCTGTGCGGTCCGCAAACTTTTGATTGCAAATGCATAATGGCCCTTTTTCTGCAAATCCAACTTCAGAGAGTTGGTATTTTTGGGTGCCCAGTTGTGTGGCCGCACAAGGAATTGTGCAGCCACAGACCCTTCTGTGCGACACATATTTTTGGTGCGGTCTGCATGAGTTTCACACTTGGCAAATTTTCCATATTTTTCCTATAATACACACTCTGCAATTCACTTCAAAACCAGTTAGCTCAATACAAACCTATCTAAAAGAGAAGAAAAATAAGAAAATGAAAAGAAACATGGGTTGCCTCCCAAGAAGCGCCTGATTTAACATCGCGGCACGACGCATGTTACCATCCATCACTTGAAATGAACTAACGTCACAATGTGGCCATCATCAACCTTTCCAAGATAATGTTTCATCCAGTTCCCATTGACTCTAAGCATTTCATTGTTCTTATTTTTCAAATCTAGGGCACCAAAGGGTGTCACATGCACAACTTCAAATTGGCCACTCCACTTGGATTTCAAATTTTTCGAAAACATCCGCAGTCGAGAATTGAACAATAGCACAAGATCACCTTCTTTGAATTCTTTATTCCGGATATACTTGTCATAGAGGTAATTCATCTTGTCCTTATACAAGGAGGAACTTGAGTATGCATGGAATCGGAACTCATCAAGCTCATTCAATTGCTCTACCCTTAAGTTAGCAGCTACATCCCACTCAAGATTAAACTTCTTCAATGCCCACATAGCCTTGTGCTCAAGTTCCACCGGAAGGTGACAAGCTTTCCCGAACACTAACCGATTCGGAGACATGCCAATGGGTGTTTTGTAAGTTTTTCTATAATCCAAAGAGCATCATCAAGTTTCTTCGATCAATCCGTCCGGTTGGCATTTATAGTCTTTGACAAAATACTCTTGATCTCTCGGTTGGAGACTTCAACCTGTCCACTTGCTTGAGGATGATAGGGGGTCGACACTTTGTGAGTGACACCATACTTGGAGAGTAAAGTATCAAAAGCTTTGTTGCAAAAGTGCGATCCCCCATCACTAATAATGTCCCTTGGAGTTCCAAACCTTGTGAATATGTTCTTCTTCAAGAATGCTACCACACTCCGAGCTTTTCTCAACCCACTTTGACATGTAATCCACGTCCACCAATATATAAGTGTTCCCACAGGAGCTCACAAATGGACCCATGAAATCAATGCCCCACACATCGAAAATATCAATCTCCAAGATGGCGGTGAGGGGCATCTCATTTTTCTTGGAAATCCCACCGGCCCTTTGGCATTCATCACAATGCTTGAAGATAGCGCTAGCGTCCTTGCACCACCATGGTGACCACCACATGGAAAAGAGTGGCAAGCCTCAAGAATTCCCAATTGTTCTTCTTCTAGTACACATCTTCGAATCACACCATCAATACAAATTCTGAAGAGATAGGTCTTATCCCAATAATATTCCAGGCAGTCCCGTTTGAGCTTCATCCTTTGGTTTGAAGAGAACTCATCCGGTACAATTTCACTCACAAGATAATTGGCCATATCGGCAAACCATGGCATCCCGTTCATAGAAATGGCTAGGAGTTGCTTGTCAGGAAATGAATCATTGATCTCGAGGCCATCATGTGGCCTTCCCTCTTCCTCAAATCGGGACAAGTGGTCCGCCACTTGGTTTTCACTCCCCTTGTGGTATTGGATCTCAAGATCAAATTCTTGTAAAATAAGTACCCACCGCATCAATGTTGCTTTAGAGTCTTTCTTGCTCATCAAATATCAAAGCGTCGCATGGTCGATGTGAACAATCACCTTTGTACCTATTAGGTACAGGAGAAACTTCTCCATAGCAAAGACAATGTTCAAGAGTTCTTTCTCGGTCACCGTATAGTTGACTTGGGCCTCGTTCATGGTCTTACTAGCATAGTAGACCGGATGGAAAATCTTGTTAATTCGTTACCCCAATACCGCTCCAACTGCAACATCGCTCGCATCACATATGAGCTCAAAAGGTAAGCTCCAATATGGTGTGGTGATAATAAGAGTAGTAGGCAACTGATACTTGAGTAATTTAAATGCCTTCATACAAAGTTCATTAAAATGGAACTTGGCATCCTTCTCAAAAGTTTGCACAAGGGGTTTACCACCTAAGAAAAATCTTTGATGAACCAGCGGTAAAACCCCGCATGACCTAGAAAGCTCCTCACTCCCTTCACGGAAGTAGGGGGAGGGAGTTTGGAAATCACTTAAATTTTAGCTTTATAAATTTCAATACCATTCTTGGAAATCTTGTGACCGAGGACAATGCCTTCCTTGACCATGAAGTGACATTTCTCCCAATTCAAAACCAAGTTAGTTTTCCCACAACGTGCCAATACCTTTTCCAAGTTGTTCAAGCACTCTTCAAAAAATTTCCCACGACAAAAAGATCATCCATGAAAACCTCAAGAAAGTCCTCCACCATATCGGTGAAGATGGCCATCATACACCGTTGAAAAGTCGCTGGTGCATCACATAACCTAAATGTCATCCACGAGAATGTGAAAGTTCCATAGGGACAAGTGAAAAGTGGTCTTCTCTTTCTGGAGCAATAAGAATCTGGTTATATCCGGAGTATCCATCAAGGAAGCAATAAAAATCACGTCCGGCCAACCTATCCAACATTTGATCAAGAAATGGAAGCGGAAAATGGTCTTTCCAAGTAACTTTGTTGAGTTTCCTATAATCCATGCACACTCTCCACCCGGTGATAATTTTTGTGGGGATCAATTCATTTTTTTCATTTGTTATCACAGTGATGCCCCTTTCTTTGGGACACATTGCACAAGCGAGGTCCACGAACTATCGGAAATGGGGTACACGGAATCCAACCATTTGATGATCTATTTCTTCACTACCTCTTGCATAACCTCGTTCAATCTTCTTTGATGTTCCACGGAGGGTTTGGCATCGTCCTCCAGAATAATCTTGTGCATGCAAAAGGCGGGGCTTATACCCGAATATCCGCCAATGTCCAACATATTTCTTTCTTCCTCCTTTGGAGCACCGCCAAGGAGGTACTTGCAACTCCGCCTCTCCCGCTTCTTGTAGTTACGGCCATTGCATTCCCCGTATTGTTCCCACCCTTTGGGTTCACTACCGTATCACTAGGTAGTGCCCCCTTAGGGCGAGTATTTAAAGCATGAGAAATTTGGCCAAGTTGAACCTCCAAATTGCAGATAGAGGTGTTGTGGGAGGCCAATTGAGCATCTGATTCGGCATTTTCTCCATCATTTGCTTAAACATATTCTCAATCCGTCCCATTTCACTATTGGAAGAACTAGGACCTTGTGACGGATATGGAGGCGGGTTGTTTGGTTGTTGATACTTGGTGTCCTTGTGATCTCCATTGTTGTTGACTTGGAGCATTGCTTCTTTGACCTTGATCATAGCCACTATTATCTTGCTCAAATTGTTCCGGATGGTTTTGTACTTTTTGACCTCTTTTCCATCTCTTGTTTACCATCATGTTCACCCCTTTCATAGCATTCACTTGTTTTGGCCCTTGAACCTGTTGCAGCTGAGCCTTGGCCAATTGGTTCATTGTGGTTGTCAACTCCGCAATAGATTGACCATGATCATGTAGCTCCTTGTGTAGGTGGATAACATTTGGTTCACCTTGAGGAACATTGGCCCTACTTTGCCATGCCGAAGAGGTATTCACCATGTCATCCAAAATTTCACAAGCTTCGGAATAAGGTGTGTTCATGAAGTTACCCATGTAGAAGGTCTGTTGAATCATGGCCTCGGTCATATCATTGTTCGAGCATTCTTTGATCATGGTACGATATCTTTCCCAAATATCGTGCAATGGCTCATTGGGCTCTTGCTTGAACACTAGAAGTTCATCTCGTAATGTAGCCATGTGCCCCGGAGAAGAAGAATTTGGCAATGAACTTTTCGGCCAACTCATACCTAGTGTGGATGGAATGATTGGGTAATCTCTCTAACCAGTCCAATGCCTTTCCCCGTAGAGAAAAGGGAAATAGCCTCAAATGCAGTGCATCCTCGGAAACATTTGTTTGCTTGCTCCCCCAAAAAGTATCGATGAACTCCTTGAGATGCTTGTAAGAATTTTGTCTTGGAGCTTCGGTGAAGAAATCCCGTTGCTCAAGTAGTGGCATAGCCCTCGTTAGGCAACACCCGATGCGCTGCTCTTGGTGGAGGTGGGGGAGGGTTTGGGATATTATCATGAGGCGTTCGACCTTGCCTATTTACTTGAGGTTCAAGATGAATCTCATATCCTTGATCATCATCTACCTCCTCCCCCACGAGCACATTTTCGATGGGCTCGGTGTTGAGAGCCATTTCGTACCTATAAGCAATTCAAAACAAAATTAGTGACTCGGAAGGAAAGAAAGACGAAACAGACAAAAACCTAAATATATAGCTAAATCCATTTAACTCCTCGACAACAGCGTCAAAAATTGATCTCGGCCAGACCCACACCACAACTAAGTAGTGAGGCGGTCGATGCAGTAATAAACCCGATGAAGGTCGGGATCGAATCCACATGGAGTTAGAATATAGGATTAGGTGTATATCTAGCTTGATTGTATGTTTTGACTCAAATTAAACTTCCACAATATTGTTTTGTGTTCTACTTCTAATTTGTTCAATTGTTTGCAAATATAAAAATAAGGGACAATATTTTTGGTCTTGAGTTGTTTTTCAAATGATAAAAGGATCTAGGGTTGTGACTTCCACTTATGTGGCTACCTAATGGGATGTAAACTCTAGGGAAAATTTGATTGGTCGGAGTTGTAATATAGTAGTCACACTTAGATATTCACTCTATACCTCTCAGTAGTTTGAGTGATTTTGCCCAATTTGGGTTTCTCAAGTCCAAATGGGTATTGCACAATACAAGTGATAAATGTTCAAGTCGGTTCTTACTATCTCTAAATTTAACCCTTTAATTGGGGCTATCAATTTCTTATTAGCCAAATTTTTCTAGACTTAGTCTTTCTTCCTCAAGTAGAGACTAAGTCAATTAGGTATGAATCAGTGTTTGCAACCACTAATCCTTGAGTTCTAGCATGAAATAGGCTAAATATCACTAACTCAATCACAAACAATCCCTAATTCAAACACCCATCAAGTACCCACACTAGGATTGGGTCACAATCCTAACTAGCAATTTAGTTACTCATGAAAATTGTATAAATTAAAAAAATAAAGATAGAATCCATAATAATTAATTATGGGATGAAAATATAGTGTTTTGGAGACAAATCTAGTACAAAGTTACTTAAAGCAGTAAAGAAAAACAGCCAGGTGCTCTTACAAAAACCAAACTTAACTTAAAAATGACAAAAAGTCATATTTATACTAAGCTGAAAATATCTGACAAAAATGCTCCTGCGGAAGTTGTGTGGCCGCACGCATGGCTTGAGCTGGGATCTGGACTTTAGTCTGCAGACTGCACAAAAGTGAGTGCGGCCGCACCTTTGGCTTATGTGACCGCACAAAAATCGTGCGGACCGCATATCTTCAACTGGTATTCTCTGAATCTCTTCTTATGCGGTCCACGTAATAGTGATTGCGGCCGCACATTGACTTCTGCGGCTGCATAAAATTCCTGCGGTCCGCACAACTTCAACTCGAGGTTCTTTGAATCTGCTTTTTTGCGGTCCGCATAATAGTGAATGCGAACGCACACTGACTTATGTGGCCGCATAATACTTGTGCGGTCCGCACAACTTTAGTTCTCAAAATTTCCAAGTCTCTAAACCTCTATTCTGCGGCCGCACTAGAATTATGCAGTTCGTACACTCTGAAGCTAAATTTTATAGGGTTTCTTCATTGTTTGCGGCCGCACACAAAATTGTGTGGTCCGCACTCTAAGCACTTTTGTCCTGTTTTTGTCCTTGACTCCTTTTTGCGTTGATTTTCACTTTTTGTCTTGTTTCCCAAAGTTCCTGCAAGAAAGCTCATTTCATTAGTTCTCGGGGATACCTTTAAGAATTTTCGAGCTAAAACCCAAGTAAAACCGGGCAAATAAGCGGTCAAAATCTCTACTTATGATTATGCAAGCCAACGGTGAACTAACCATATAATTATTCTTTTTAATAAATTTCCAAGTAGTTGAATTTCATTTATTAAGGAAATAAGGAGTAGAAAATCTAATAAAGTAAAGACAAAAGCTAATGAGTGAGAAAATGCAGTAAAATAAATGTTCCAAAACCATAAAGTCTACTAGTATGTGTTCCAAGGGCTGGTGTCACAAGTATATGGGCAACTAGTAGAATATACGAAACTCTAAATTATTGTCTGAAATAGAGTAGACAGAAAATAATTGCAAAAGAGAGACTCTGGGTAATACAGAACGGACTCAAAAAGAAGCTCACCACTAGGCCTCGGGGTAACGTGGGGTGCTCGCAGGAATGACTGCCAGATGCACCTGCCTCATATCCTGCACGATTAGTGCAGAAGTATAGCGTGAGTACATAAACAACATGTACCCAGTAAATATCCAGTCTAACCTCGAAGAAGTAGTGACGAGGGGTAGACATCGACACTTACTATGGGCTAACAATAAAATACAGGAATGCTAAACAGACATAGAATATGTGAATAATAAAATATTAACAAAATTGCAACAATGATTAAATGACTCTTTAACTAATTGACAAATTCCAAAACTCTTCCACTAAAACACACTAATTACAAATAAATTTCGAACAAATAAATAAATTATCACCTCTCAATTCATGAAAATAATATCAAGTGTGTTCGGGCTTCATGCATTAACATGCACAATTTATGTTGAGGTCGTACGACCCGATCCAGAATAATGTGTACAATGCCGAGGGTTGAGAGACACGAACCATAGATGAATCTATTAAAAATGCCGAGGCGATCGACCCGCTCCACAAGAAGAGAGAATACTTTATGAACATTCGATTTAAAAGCTATTACAAGGCTAATACACAAAGAAGCACAATTTCCATAAATGGACAAGTAACCCGCCAAAACTCAAGTAAGTGAAATTCAGTCAATACATATCCTTTATCAAGTTTCAATATAATTTAGGCATTTTAATTAACAAGTAGAGTGCAAACATTACAAGTATTTCATGACTTGGGTCCTAAACTACCCGGACTTAAGCATAATTAGTAGCTACGCACGGACACTCGTCACCTCGTGCATACGTAGCCCCAACAATTACAAGCAAATAGCAATTTAAATCACCTATGGGGTAATTTTTCTCTTACAATATTAGGCAAGAGACTTACCTCGTTTCAAAGCTCACTTTTCGACCACAAATTCAATCTAAGGACCCAACTTAGTGCTGAACAAATCTGAAGCTAGCCAAATATTATATAAATTAATCAACATGCGCTCAAAAGTTAATAATTCAACTATTAGAGTAATTACTCAACCCAAATTGGACGAATTCCTCAAATTCACGGGTCACGCATCCGAATTCCGAAAATTTTCGAAGATAATTGTTACGTATAAGCTCACAAACTCAAATGTTTAATTTTCACTCAATTCCATAATCATTTTCGTGATTAAATCCCCTTTTTATCAAAACCTAGATTTTTCAACTAAACCTACATTTTCTACACTTTATATGCTAAGAATCTACCCATAATACGTGTACCAAACTCATCTCATATAAAAATCACTTACCTCAAAGTGCTAGGTGAAAATCCCTCTTCAAAGAGCTCCAAAATCACCCAAGAGATGAGAGAAATGAGCTAAAATTGCCTAAGTCCTGCCATTAAAAGACCTCACTGCCTCTAGCGATTTCGCTTCTGTGAACCTTGGGTCACACCTGCGACGCCGCTTCTGCGGAAGACACCTAGCCCAGCTTTGGGCGCACCTGCGGAAGGACACCGTACCTGCGAGTCTGCTTCTACAGCTCTCTTCTCGCACCTCCGACCTTGTCCACGTTGGCCTCCTCTGCACCTGCGGCCCCTTCATCACAGAAGCGAGGCTGCTTCTTCGGAAATTCCTCCGCTTCTGTGAGCCACAGACGCCTCGTCCAAAATCACATTTGCGATCAAAAGCTCGCACCTGCGGCAAAATCTCACAGGTGCGGACGCACCAGAACTGGTGCACCAATAGTCTCCTAAGCCAACTTCCGAGTCTGATTTCCATTTCGATCCACACCCAAGGATCCCGTGACCCCATCCAATAACATAAAACAAACCTGCTCGCACGCTCGAAACACCAAAATAACATCTAGAAGTACGAATCAGACGCAAGAACACATGAATCGAATTATAAAACTCAAAAATTTCTAGAAACACTTTTGCGCGTCCGATTCCTATCAAAACAACTCGGAATGACGCCAAATTTTTCTTGCAAGTATTTAGTCACCATACGGAACTATTTACAGGCACAGAATCCAACACAGACCTCAATGTGCCAACCTTCAATATTAAGTGCTGAAACAGTCACGGGTCATCCAACATCCAATCCGAACATACGCCCAAATCCAAAATCATCATATGGATCTATTTGGACCGTCAAATCTCGGTTCCGAGGTCGTTTACTACTAATGTTGATTCAAGTCAAACTTAACTCTTTTAAGCCAATCGTAAGGAACTAAGTGTTCCGATTTGAACTCGAACCTTTTCAAGCCCAAACTAACCGTCCCCGCAAGTCATAAAATAGTAAAAGCATATACAGAGAGTTTTAATTAGGGAAACGGGGATCTAGAAAGCAAAGCGACCGTCGGACCGTTACAGAGAGGGATCGTAATTCTAATTTTCTCTGAAGTTACATTATGGATGAATATAATCATCCCTTAACAAAAAAGATTGGTTCTCATAGTACCTTAATGGTCGAAATTAGTGCCCTGTGGTATATCGTGTTCCTGTTAAACTATACATCAAAACAATTCTTCCTAAGGTGAATATCTTGTTTTACTGAAGAGAAACAAGATAGTATATATCAAAATTGAAAAATACATAGTATTAATAAGTGTACAATTAATCTCATTCATATACATATACTAGATGAGGGTTGCCCGTGGTAGGCACAGGCCCAACAGAGTCATTACAAAAATCAATGAATAACGTATCAAAGAAACACATGTAATCTACTCATGTTTACACTTTACACCAAAAACAAACAAACTTAAATGTATGACTGTCATATACTGTATTGCAATGACTTTGCACCACTAAAAAATGCTGGCTCCCTGTGCTACAGAATCAAAAGAAGCTGCCATCACAATACATCGACAAAGAAAGAAGTTTCAGTGAGATCGTTCATGTTCATTGCTGGTCCAACTAATACAAGCGCAGATGCCACGATTGGATAAAATTGAATTTTATCTACTATAGTTGAAAATACATATTCCATCTGGAAATCCATTGGGAAAAAAATAATCATGTAAGAGTTCCATTATTCTTCAATCTCTTGAGGACAGAAACCAGAAAAGAAGTTATCACTTATTACATGCCATTTACCCTTCAGATTAGACTATGATATACTTTTCTTTGTTTCAGTTTGCAGGTAAACTTTTACCTTATATCTAGGATAATATGTACCCACGAACTTCTATTACCAAAACATCAAGGGTAATATATCCAAAAACTAACAATAGGAATCCAAAAGACAAGAAAATCTAATAAGTAATAAAAAAACATAAGAGCCAGCAAATCTAATATGTACACTAATTATAAATGATCAATAGAAGAAGCATTGAAAACAATTTTACTTCACATAAAACCATGAATCAACCATTCGGGTTCCTTACATTGTTGTGTTTTTAGCCAAATTTAGGGAATTAAACAACAGTTTGCGTATCTACGATCATCACTCTTGTCGTAGAAACATCATAAGAAAATTCTGTTAGAGTTTACCAAATGATGCCTTTTTGCCGTGGATGTTGGTTTCATTGAATTGTTCTTCATTTCTGGCAAAAATATAAGCTATTACAATGGAACATAAGACTTTTTCTTTTGCTTAGGTCAAGAACATTAGAGTAAAACTTTACTAGAGTAAATCTAGTTAAGCTCTAATTAGTTAACATTTATCTCTTCAATCCATCAAGCATCAAGTGGTAAGAAGTGCAACGTATTTTTAGAAATTTTATTTAAGCAAAATCTAAGAATTCAAATTCTAGAGTTAGCCATATAGATCAAATAGTAGGAAGCCATATCTGAAGAGCGCTGTTTCTTAAAAAGTATAGTCCAGGAGAAAAATATTGGACCAACTATATATTAAAATGCAGAAAAGACTACTCAAATATTCAAGCTAAGCAACACCACATGAAAACGTTCCTGTGGCATCAAGAAAATGAAGCCCGGCATTAAGGTCAACTTGGACCTCCAAAAATTTTCCCTCTTTTCAAAATCAAAAAATTTTGTTTTCATTTCACCAAAACAATGTAGGAAATGAAATGAGTTTTGTAAATCCTTTTTCTCTGTATATTTCTTTGTACAATGTATACTATTTATAAAGAATAATAGAATCTATCCTAAACTAACTTTGCCAAGTTGCACTGTTTTATTGCCCTACCTTTACAGCTATTGTAACCAATTCTGTTGTAACAGACTAAGGAATATATACAAAGAATGATTTCCTCTACTATGTAAAATATCTACAACAAATCTGGGCCAAACGAGTGACTGAACATGTAGGCCCAATTTGATGAATGAGCCCATTTGATGAAGGAGTTGAAGTCCAAAGCTGAAGTCCAAAACAGAAATGCTGAAGTCCAAAATAGAAATGCTGAAGTCCAAAACAGAGATGCTGAAGTCCAAAATAGAAATACTGAAGTCCAAAGCAGAAATGCTGAAGTCCAAAACAGAAATGCTGAAGTCCAAAATAGAAATGATGAAGTCCAAAACAGAAATGCTGAAGTGCAAAACAGAGATGCTGACTTTACATACTACTTCATTAGACATGAATTATAGTAACCCTAGGCTTGTTCTTCTTCACCTTTTTTCTTCTTCTGAATGCTTAGATCGACAGAGGGTTTGTCACCTATAACACCAACACCCCCCCTCAAGTTGGAGGGGGATGAAAGAACACCCAACTTGTGCAAAAGAGTGTGATGAATCGGCCCAGAGAGTGATTTGGTAAATAGATCTACAAGCTGAGAGGATGATCGGACATAGGAGAGTGAAATTAGGCCGGCAAGGAACTGCTGTCGGACGAAATGGCAGTCTAGTTCAACATGTTTGGTTCTTTCGTGAAAAATAGGGCTTTTGGCTATATGAATAGCTGTTTGACTGTTAGAATGGAGAGGAACAGGAAGTGAAATTGGTATTGAAAGATCGCCAAAGAGACGCACTAACCAAGTAATCTCTGCCACAACTCGTCGCATTGAGAGATATTCGGCTTCAGCAGAATTGAGGGAGATGGAGGTTTGCTTCTTCGATTTCCATGAAATTGGGGACGAACCAAGGGAAATGTAGAAACCACTGACGGATTTACGCGAGTTAGGGCAAGTGGCCCAATCGGAATCACACAAAGCAAGGAGTTGGTAGGAAGGTGAAGAGGACATAAAAATGCCAAGTCCAAGATCTTTCAACAAGTAGCGAAGAACACGAAGAGCAGCATTGAGATAAGGTTGACGAGGATCTTGCATGTACTGACTGAAGTGTTGTACAGTGTAGGATAAATCTGTCCTAGTATGCGTCAAATAATCTAATTTTCCCAACAAATGGCGATATAAGTTGGATCAGGAATGGAGTCACCAGTTTGAGCAAGAAGACGAGCAGATGGGTCTAGAGGGCAAGACACAGGCGACTTGTGGAGAGAATCAAATACTTGCAATAAATCAAGGGTGAACTTTCGCTGAGACAAAATCAGACCATGAGGCTCTCGTAAAACTTCCATGCCCAAAAAATAATGTAAGTTTCCAAGATCCTTGATTTTGAACTCCTTATGTAAAAAAAATTTCAAGTCCGTCAATTCCTTTAAATCACTCCCTATCAGTAATATGTCATTTACATAAACTTCCACAATAGATATTGATGATACTGTCCTTTTAAAGAACAAGGAGTAATCTTTCAATGAATGTGAATATCCTTTGAAGTTAAGAGCAGTTGTTAGTTTAGAGTACCATTGTCTAGAAGCTTGACGAAGTCCATAAATGGACTTCTTCAACTTACAAACATGATTAGGAGAAGATGGTGTAAAACCAAATGGGAACTTCATATAAACCTCTTCATTTAGGTCGCCATGTAAGAACGCATTGTTCATATCCAATTGATAAAGGCCCCAACTTTTCTTAACTGCAATTGCTAAAATACATCTAATGGTGGTCATTTTGACCATTGGGGAAAAAGTCTCATTGAAATCTATTCCTTCTTTTTGTATGTCACCTCTCACAACCAATCTGGCTTTTAGCCTTTCTATATTCCCATCTGAGCGTTGTTTTACCTTGTACACTCATTTTCAAGGTAAAGCTTTTCTACCTGGGGATAGTTCCATGACTTCCCAAGTTTTATTGAGCTCAAGAGCAGCAATTTCTTGTTCCATAGCTTGCTGCAACCCTGGGTGATGTGCAGCCTGTGAATAACTAATAGGTTCATGCATATTAGATAGAGCATTGAGCATATGTTGATTAGAGTTGGATAGGTTACTAAAGGACAAAGATGGAGGTGAGGCTGGGGTAAGGAAACAAGTAGTACTTACATCTGATAGGTGAAGAGCATTACAAATGTAATCTTTAAGGTAAATAGGAGGATTGTGAGGTCTGGTAGATTTTCTAATTAGAGCTTCTACCAAAGGTTGAGAAACAAGAGAAGGTGATGAAGGAAAAGGAACAGTGAAAGAGGGGCTGCCTGTTGATGATCCAACGGGTAATGGGCTAATAGGAAATAGAGATGTACCAGGTGTAGAAGTAGAAGAAACAGTAGGTTCGGAGAAGGAGTGAGAGCAAAATTGTAATTAGTAGAAGAAACTAAAGGTGAGGAGAAATCTGAGGTTAACTGAGAAGATGTACTTAAAAGGGCTATAGGTAAATAAGAAACTCCTATAGGAGCAGATTTAAAAGAAGCAAAAGGAAAGAATTCCTCATGAAATATGACATCTCTTGACACAAAGACCTTTGAAGTTTTCAAATCGATCACTTTATAACCCTTTTCCCATGTGGATACCCTAGAAGTACACAAGCAACAACTCTTGAGTCAAATTTGGATATATGTCTTGAAAGAGTAGATGCAAAGCATAGGCAACCAAAGCATCTTAAATTGGAATAATTAGGCTTGGTTTGAAAAAGGACTTCATAAGGAGTCTTGTACTTTAATACTCTAGAAGGATATTTGTTGATCAAATAAGTGGTTGTGAGCAAACAGTCCCCCAAAAATGATATAGGCAAATGAGATTGAAATAAAAGAGTTCTAGATGTTTCTAGTAAATGCCTATGTTTTCTCTCCACAACACCATTCTGTTGTGAAGTGGAGACACAACTGGTTTGATGTAAAATTCCTTGAGAAAGAAAGAAATCTGTTCGAACAGTTCCAGAACCCAATTCAGAAGCATTATCAGATCTGATTATCGTAAAATTTGTATGAAATTGCCTTTCTACCATTGCCAGATAAGATTTTAGCATACTGAAAGCATTTGACTTGTTACTTAGTAAGTAGGTCCAAGTACCTCTACTGTAATCATCAACTATAGTGTGAAAATATTTATAACCATCATAGGTAGGATCCTTGTAAGGTCCCCAAGTATCCACATGAATTAGTTCAAAAGGCTTGCTGGTTGATATAGAACTTGAAGAAAAAGGAAGGTTAGATTGTCTAGCCATAGGACAAATCAGGCAATGAGTAGAATGAGTAAAACATGAAGGAACAGAAACATCAGAAATTTTCTTCATATTACTCAAAGGCATATGGCCTAATCTGTAATGTCATAGTTTTTCTTTTACATTTGAATCAGAAAAAGCAAAACAAGAATTGAAAATTGGAATAGAAAGTAAACTTTGCCTAGATACAGAAACACTAGACTTAGGGAAATTTGTAGAAACTGGAGCTAGAAAGCTTGACTTGAGAATGAACAGTCCTCCTATCTCCCTACCAATCTCCAGATGGCTCTTCAATGAAGGGCCCTACAGTAAAAAACAAGAATCGGGAGTGAAGAGCACATATTGTTGAAGTTTCTTACACAACTTGTGCACAGACAACAAATTGAACCTAAAAGAAGGCACATATAGGACACTGTGCAAGACCATGTTTGGTAATAATGCAACAGAACCTGAATGAGTGACTTTTACTCTATGAGAATTAGGCAAATTGACCATGACAGGTTTAGGCAAGGCTTTATAGTTAATGAAAAAATTTATGTTAAAAGTCATATGCTCAGTTGCTCCATTATCTAATATCCATGACTCACTATCAATTTGAATGAAACAGGCAAAGGAATTGAAGAATTTAGTTATACCAGCACAACTGATATTGGAAGAAACTTCAGAGGTTCCTGTACCTTGCTGGCCCATGTTGACTTGTTGAAGGAGCTGCAGTAACTGTGTGACATTTTCCTGGGTAAGTGACTGTGTTAGTATTGAATTAGTGTTTCCTTGTATCCCTTCTGCATTTGTGTTAATGGCAACATTTGCATGTACATTCCCTTGAAACTTCCTCTGCTTAGTGAATTTAAAATGTGTAGGAAACCCATGAATTCTATAGCATTTATCAATAGTATGCCCAGGTTTTTTACAATAAGTACAAATTCCAGCATTTTTTTAGGATCAAAAACCCCTTTCTGCCCCTTATTTTCATTGAATCTTCTTGTATTTCCTTGTTGGTTTGCAACCAAAAAGGATCCTGACTCTCCTGGATAAGCAGGGGCAGCATGGATCTCCCTCTGTTTCTCATCTTGTATCACTAGTGAATAAGCCTGCCCAATAGAGGGTAAGGGTGAAGAGAGCAAGATATTGCTCCTAACGCCAATAAAAATATCATTCAACCCCATTAGAAACTGTAGCAACCTTTCATCTTGATGTGCCTTAGAACTTTTCGCTTTAGCTCCACATTCACAATCACAAATGCATGTTGAAAAGGTGTTCAAGGCATCAAGCTCATCCCACAAGCTTTTCATTTTAGTGAAATAGGTTGATACACAGAGCTGCCTTGAACCACAACACTAAGTTCCTTTTGTAACTGAAATAGCTTAACTCCATTTGTTTGTCCAAATATGTCTTCCAAATCACTCCATAGTTCTTTAGCACTTTGGGAGTAAAGAACACTTTCTCCTATTTCTTTAGATAGAGAGTTAAGTAACCATGACAATACCATGTCATTACATCTTGCCTAAGTCTTTTGGAGTCCAGAATCAGTTTGTGAAATACTAAGAGTTCCATCAATAAAACCCAACTTGTTTTTTGCAGATAAGACAATTACTACAGCCCTTCTCCATCCACCATAGCTTCTTCCATCAAAAAATGTTGATACAAGATTCATTCCTGGATAATCTGAGGAATGTAGATAATAAGGATGCGATGAATCAACCACTCCATTTATGACTGTTATTGCTGGTATAACAAGATCAGCCGTGGCAGTAGCTGAGGCTAGAGGAACTGGAGTCTGTCCAGGAGTACTCATGGCTGAAGTAAGAACAAAAAAGAAGAGAAGAAAAAAATGATAGGATCGTGAATGAACAGCTCAAGCCTGCTCTGATACCATGTAGGAAATGAAAATAAGTTTTGTAAATCCTTTTTCTCTGTATATTTCTTTGTACAGTGTATATTATTTATAAAGAATAATAGAATCTATCCTAAACTAACTTTACCAAGTGACACTGTTCTATTGCCCTATCTTTACAGCTATTGTAACCAATTCTGTTGTAACAGATTAAGGA
This sequence comes from Nicotiana paniculata, assembly GCA_005239505.1. Lineage (NCBI taxonomy): Eukaryota > Viridiplantae > Streptophyta > Magnoliopsida > Solanales > Solanaceae > Nicotiana > Nicotiana paniculata. Next base: position 61,431 of record MDKI01115562.1, read on the forward strand.
ATATATACAAAGAATGATTACTATGTAAAATATCTACAGCAAATCTGGGCCAAACGAGTGACTGAACATGTAGGCCCAATTTGATGAATGAGCCCATTTGATGAAGGAGCTTAAGTCCAAAACAGAAATGTTGAAGTCCAAAACAGAGATGCTGACTTTACATACTCCTTCATTAGACATGAATCATAGTAACCCTAGGCTTGTTTTTCTTCATCTTCTTTCTTCTTCTGCATGCTTAGATCGATAGAGGGTTTGTCACCTATAACACCAACAAACAACCCGTGAGTAAATCAGGCAAGTGGCATCATCGTCCAAATGGACAGTTGTAAAGAAACAATCCTATTCAGCAACTCAAGAAAATATGATTAGCATCTGCATTTTGTTTAACAATATGAAGAAAAAAAAAGAATGAACCATGGGCTGATTGAATTGAAAATAAAAATATCTAATGAGCATAAAGTTAGACATAGCACATAGAGTCAATGTCAATGCTCCGACCTTCAATCCTGTTTAGAACTTCTTATATCCCTCAAAAGAAATATATGTATTTGTGCATCTACAAATGTTAAATTTCATAAAATCATATACACATTAAAAAGATACATGTAGAACTGTAATTCAATATCAATTAAAATTTACTATGCCCTAACTGACAAAAAATTGAGGAGCATACTATGTGTAATTTGCCATCACCTTGGCAATCAAACTACTATTTTTTTTCTTTTTTCTGGGAAAACATATAAGGTGTAATAGTACCAGAAGCACCAAGATGATTCACAAAAGATCATAAAATAGTACATTATTCATATAAAGGATAAGCATAGCAGTGTCTATGTGTGAGATGACCTCTTACTCTCTTAACAAGAGTAATTGTAAGTCGATATGGTAAAACAACTCGGCTACACGCTTATAAAAACAACTATCTGTGTAAGAAGCACTTGCCTCGATATTCCACCTCAATACTTCAACAGATGAATCTCTCTGGCATTTAAATGCTTCCTGAAATGTCCAAAAATTCTCCTACAAAAAACAAACGATGGCATCATCCCTAATTCCAAGGCCATTAGACAATCTCCAATCATGAAAATGGAGAGAAATTCGAACATATTACACGAAAAGAGCAAGAAACCAAAAGATCCCACCAAATATTTTCCTACAACATAGACACAGAAGTAAGCACATATAAAGTCAACAAAACATAATGCACAATATATTGTTCAATATAATTCTATTACTAAAAAAGTAATGTACTACTGAATGAAGATTGTTTAAATTATAGAACCCCTGCGGAAGAAGAATATAGTATAAATTTATCCAGTTCTTTCAGGCAAATAGTCAAACACCATTGCTGCAAGAAAGTTCTTCACCTTCCTTTACTCTTTTTGTTTCTGATAGCAATTCAAAATCTAGAATGAAAGAATAACCACATGCATGTTCAAAGTCCGCCTAGAAAGCATAGAGAAAGAGGAAAACAAAACAGATAAATATAAATCAAATATTCAAAATCATACATGTTGTACCAAAAAGAAAAATACAAAAAGAATTTCATTGGCAAATGAAGATTAATAGTCTTTAAAAATAGAATCAAAGATTTACTTACTTACCACGAAAGAATAGAGGAAAACTAAGCAGAACTCAGAAATATTCTCTTGCACTGTGTTTAGGCTCTCTAATAAAAATTTCTGGATGCATTGGAGAGAGAACACTAAACAAAAAACATGGAATACAGATTACAAGCAAATCCAATAAGAAATACATAAACTCGGAAAGACATGTTTATAATTTACCCATAAAGTAGTTTCTATATTACGAAACTGACCTTCATCGTACTCAAAGGTTTCACTTATTATATAGGTATAAGGTAAAGCTAGGATGCAAACATCAAAATTTATTAAATTCATATAAAAAGACCAGGCTGTTGTTTGCTTCTGGTTTCGAAAAAAAAAACATTTAGACTTGATTTTCAAAAACTTAAATATATTGTTATCTTTGTTTTTTGAAAAAGATTCTGGAAGCCGTATAAAAAATTTACACAAAATCAAATAAACATTACTTATATTAAGAATAACCCCCTTTTTATTTGGAGACCCCTATTCATAATTCTTAACGAGTGTACTCCTACTAGATTTTTAACGTGTAACTTTTCATATTTAACTAAGTATATTAGAAATGGGCAATTAACGCTTTCTTCTTCTTTTTTTCCTTCCTTTTTTGTCCTTGTCAATTCATGTCCCTAATGAATTGAGAGAGTAAATATAATAAACTAATAGGAAAATGAACATTAGAAATTCCAATTCCTAGTTATTCAAGGAAACCAAAAGAAAAGAGGAAAACAATTCCCAATTTCCAGTCACTTAAGGAAACCAAATTCTTATCCTATAAATTTAATCGCAAAATCTGGTGGTTCCTCATTTTTCATTCAACAATTACTCGGTAGATTCGCAATGGCTCCACCTAGAACCAAACCAGCTACACTTAATTTCGAGAAACACCAATTCAGAATGGCGATGCTCTCACAAACAATAAAAACATTAGCATTCAAAGTTGAAGTGGCAAGTCAAGAATATGGCTTCATAGGTTCTTACTACACCGCAACTATTGTTTCTTTCGATTGCACTAATTTTCAGTATAGAGTCAAGTACAAGACTTTGTTGATTGATGATAAGTCTGCGCCACTAGAGGAGCCGTCGAGGTCCGCCCTATGCCACCTGATCAAAATGAAACTATGCCAGAAAATGACTTTCGCATGTACGATATAGTTGATGTATTTGACAACGATGGCTGGTGGATTGGATTTATATATTGGAAAATTGGAACAAAGTGCTATGTCCTACTACTGGGGATAAAATTGCATATCCTTCTCATGTGTTGAGATTTCATCAAAAATGGTCTAATAGAAAGTGGAATTCTTCCAATAAAAGGGAGGATGTTGACTTATATTGATTTTGATTTCAAGAAATTAACATTTCTATTTTGAACAAAGTTTTAATTTACTGTAATATAATATGATTGTGGCTTAATGAATCTTCCTGTGCGATATTGAAAAAATTCCAGTTTAGTCGCATAGTTGTTATGTATGTGTGTTGGTAAAGATTTTTATATGCTGTGGGCCTGTACTGTCAAGCATATATTGAGGAAATAGTTGAATGAAATATTTAGAGTGAAAAACGAGAACATATAATTCGTGTTGTTTTAGCTTGATGAATTGTCGTGTTAAGCGTTTCCAAATTGTCCTTAATTATGAATTTTAGAATAATTACTATTATGCTAAATAAGATGCAGTATTTTTCTTTCAAAACAAGGATATAACATTCTTACCTGCATCTGATTTAGGTCAAATATATATGTTAGTTAACCATGGATCGCAAAAGTCTATATATAAACTGTTGGTTTTATTTATTTATCTAATTAGCTAAGAGGTGCGAATGGGAAATGGAGGGAAAAGATTAGGAGGGAAACGAAAAGTTTGAAATAGTTTTCTTTACTAATGCACTTTGTCCATCATCGGAAAAAGAAAAAAAATATTTGTGCTTATACAGAGAAGCACATCTTCTACTGTCACACCCCCTTTTTCCGACACGGGGTTGGATACGGGAGTTTTTTCCAATTTAAGTGACATTATGCGAATT